>JAJONY010032073.1:0-27508 GCA_029582405.1 Solanum gandarillasii
AGTTTTTTAATAAATACTTTTAAAATTATGTAAAAATAAATAGGGAAAAATGACAAATATATCTCCGAACTATTGTAAATGGTATGCAAATACCCTCCGTCATACTTTTGGGACATTGGTGCCCCTATCATCCAAAAACTAGAGCATATATGTCCTTCACTCTAACGGAAGACTAAATAGGGACACGTGACACAATCTTATCCGTCGATCCAATATTTAATAAATGTCGGTCGGTGAATAAAAAATTCAAGGGTGTGATGAAATGATTGCATCCTTAATAGGATTAGGAGCTTATGCATGAAATCCTACCAAATTGGATATCGATCTAAAAAACCAAGAAAATCCACCTGCAAAGCCATCAATTGAAGAACCACCAACGCTAGAGCTGAAAGTACTTCCATCACATCTCCAGTACGTTTTCTTGGGAACCAATAAAACTCTACCAGTAATTATTGCAGCCGACCTACTTGAAGGGCAGGTAAAATTGCTCATCAAAGTACTGCAAAAGAACATAAAAGCGATAGGATAGACCATAGTTAATATCGTGGGCATTCCTCCAGGTATCTGCACTCACAAAATCTGACTGGATAGCGAATGCAAAACTAGTGTAGAGCATCAACGAAGATTGAATCCTCCGAAGCAAGAAGTGGTAAAAAGGAGATCCTCAAGTGGCTTGATACAGGAGTAATCTATCCGATTGTAGACAGCAAATGGGTAAGCCTAGTGCAATGCATACAAAAAAAGGGTGGTATAACAGTAGTCCCAAATGCAAAAGGAGAGCTTGTGTCAACTAGACCTGTAACGGGGGTGGAAAGTGTGTATGGATTATCGAAAGCTTAATTCAAGGACCGAAAAAGACCATTTTCCAATGCCCTTCATGGACTAGATGCTTGACAAGTTATCAAAAAGATGGTGGTATTGTTTTTTGGATGGGTATTCCGGATACAACCAAATCTCTATCGCATCGGAAGATCAAGAGAAAACAACTTTCACTTGCCCTTATGGGACCTTTGCATTCAAAAGGATGCCAGTTGGACTCTACAATTCCCCAGCAACTTTTCAACAATGTATGCTATCTATCGTTGCGGATATGGTCGAGGACTCTATGGAAGTCTTCATGGATGATTTCTCAGACATGGGGGACACATTTGAAGAATGTTTGACGCATTTAGGGCGAGTACTCCAAAGATGTGTGGAAACTAATCAGGTCCTAAATTGGGAGAAATATCATTTCATGGTGAAAGAGGGAATTGTTCTTGGGCACAAAGTGTCGCAACAAGGGCTGGAAGTTGACAATACAAAAATTGAGGTTATTGAGAACCTACCCCCGCCGATTTCAGTAAAGGGAATTCATAGTTTTTTTGGATATGCCAATTTTACCGAAGTTTTATTAAAGATTTCTCAAAGATTGCACAATCACTATGCAAGCTCTTAGAGAATGAAGTAAAGTTCTACTTTGATGATGCTTGTATGGCAGCCTTTAAATGTTTGAAGGATAAATTGGTATCCACCCCGATTATCATCAGCCCAAATTGGTCAGAATCATTCGAGGTAATGTGTGATGCTAGTGGGCTAGCATTAGGCGTAGTATTGGGGCAAAAGCGCAACAAATTGTTCCACCCAATTTATTACGCCTGCAAGACTCTTTATAGTGCCCAGCAAAATTACACAGTCATTGAGTAAGAGTTACTAGCAGTGGTCTATGCCTTTGAAAAGTTTTGGGCATACTTGCTAGGCACTAAAGTAGTCGTACATACAGACCATGCAGCACTCCGCTACCTTATGGCAAAGAAGGATGCCAAGCCAAGATTGATAAGATGGGTGCTACTCTTGCAGGAGTTCAATTTTGAGGTAAAAGATCAAAGAGGGTGAGAAAGTCAAGTCACCAATCACCTATCGAGGTTGGAAAGCAAAGAAGATACTGAGCAAGAGAATGAAATAGATGACTCATTCTTTGACGAGCAGGTATACACTATCTCTCACTCACACATCTAAGTATGCCGACTTTCAAAACTACATTGTATGTAGATTGATACCCGATAAGTTGAATTCTTACCTACAAAAGAGATTCTTGTTTGATGTTAAAAGGTACTTCTGGGATGAGCCATATTTATTTCAGGAATGTGCCGACCAAGTCATAAAACGGTGTGTTCCAGAGGAGGAACTAGTCGATATCCTCCATGCCTGCCACACATCTCCAGTCGAAGGGCATCATAGTGGCACCCATACTGCAGCTAAAATCCTCAAAAGTGGTTATTACTGACCCTTTCTTTACAAAGATGCCCACGAATTTGCAAAGAAGTGCTCTCAGTGTCAACAACAAGGTGAAGTATCGAGAAGGCATGAATTACCTCTTACACCTATTTTGGAGATTGAACTATTTGATGTGTGGGGAATCGATTTCATGGGTCCATTTGTCAGCTCATTTGAAAACAAGTATATCTTAATAATTGTAGACTATGTTTCCAAGTGGGTGGAGGCTATTGCACTTCCGAATAATGAAAGAAGAAGCATTGTCCAAGTTTTGAAATGCCACATCTTTGCAAGGTTTGGTACTCCAAGAGCATTCATTAGTGATGGGGGTTCGCATTTTTGCAATAAGTCGTTTTCTAGTGCATTAAACAAATATGGGGTGAAACATAAGGTCGCAACTCCATACCACCCCCAAACGAATGGGCAAGTTGAGGTGTAAAATCATGAGATCAAAATTATTCTAGCCAAGACGGTAAATTGCAAAAGAACTGACTGGTCTAGGAAGCTTGACGATGCACTGTGGGCATATCAGACTTCTTACAAAACACCTATAGGAATATCCCCATATCATCTAGTTTTTCATAAGTCATGTCATCTACCTATTGAGCTGGAGCACAAAGCTTTGGGGGCATTGAAAGCTCTGAATTTAGATTGGACAAGGGCCTCGAGGGAGTGGCTAGATTAGTTGAATGAAATAGATGAATTCAGGCTTAGATCGTACGAGAGCACCGCCATTTACAAATAGAAAATGAAAAAATGGCATGACTCATGAATAGTCTAGAGAGAATTCAATGTGGGAGATTGGGTGTTATTGTACAACTTACGACTAAGGCTATTCCTAGGGAAACTAAAATCTAAATGGTCCGGGCCTTCAGAGTTACACGAGTGATCGCTAATGGGGCCATTGAAGTTGAGAGTAAAGAGAGACCCCCATTTAAAGTTAACGGGCAGTGTTTGAAGTTATACCTTAGGGACTATCAAGAGATCTCCCTAGTTGAAGAGTTATAATTGTAAGATGCTTGATAGCATCCCTACATCGAGCCACGACGTTAAATAAGGAACTTTTTGGGAGGCAATCCAAGTTTTTATCACTTTCTCAATTTATATGTTATAATAATGGTATGTTATTGTGCAGGAGAAAATATGGAAAATGAACAAAAAGTGTGACTGGTGAGCAGGAGGTCTATTCAGTAGAACGCCGAATGGTTCGGCGATTCACTTATCTGATCGACAACCTCAAGGGTAATCGTCGTTTGACTTAACCCAGTCTGGGTTTGGAGTCTGTAAAACTCGGCGCACCTTGGAAATTAATTGTATATCGCCGACCGTGTCAGCGTGAACGATGACAACCACCGTTTCGAACCCCCCGAACTGGAGGCCCTATAAGTTTCAGTGAAGAAATCAAACATTTGGCACTCCGCCGAATTTTTGAGCGAGTGTAACTAAAATCGCCGAATGCCTGCACATTTTGCATACCACAGGTTTGAAAGTTCTACATCATTCATTTCCTCTCACTTTCACATCCTATCTCAGGCACACCTACACTTTAGCTTTATATTCCTGGAAATTGTTAAAAGTATTTTAAGAGTCAAATTGTGCACAGATTTAAACCTCAGCACCAAAGGTTGGTAATTGAACACCTAAATTATTTTATTCGCATTTGAGGACAACAACTTTTATTTGTGGTGGGGTGAGGCCCACACCTTTTGTGTTGATGTTCGTGTTGTTCTGTATATATTTGGGTTGTTCTATTTAAAATTATTTTCTTACACTGCTTTTTATGGATGTTTGAGCTCATGGCTTCCTTTTGCTTTTAATTGAAAATAATTTTGACCCTCTTCCGAAGAATTTTGAATTTTTTGCACATTTTTGCCACCCCTTGTAAGTTGAATGTGGCTGTTCTTTGGCTAAAATTTGACTCTCGATTTTGATCAATACCGATGACTTGGATAGTGCTCTCAATTTAACAAACATGAATGTACGGCTACGATGAGGCCAAATAAAGTTGCATAAACAATATGTGAACTCTTTGCATCTCGTTGTGATTAGCCATTTATCGAATTGATTCTCTTGTAATGACCCCGTTGCACACTAGTGAACGTGTGTAGTCTTGTTTGACTGAAGTATTGATGCCTTGTGTGTTTATCTTACTTTGAACCATGCATGAATAAACATATAATTTGCCCCGTTAGTCTGATTGATTTAGAAAGGTGTCCTCTTGAGATGATCTTAGGCAACTTTAAAGAGTGTGAGCCAAATTTGACATATACCTCTTTTGTGGTCTACCCGTGAGCGTGTGAAACTCTTTTGAACACCCCTTGGACCTTACCCTTCTTTGGAAAAACCTTCATGTACCCTAGACCTTACTTGACCCACTACCTATAATCATCTTGATTTGTGGTTTAGTGAATAGCCAACTTAGGCCAAAAGCCTAAGTTGGGGGTGTGGTGAAAAGGAAAAGGAGAAGTCAAGAAGTACTATAAGAATTCTCCCTTAACCCATGGTCCTGCAGAATAATGGAACCCTCCATATAAAAAAAAGAAAAGAAAAGAATGAAAAAGAAATTTGTGGAATAAAGTACAAAAGAAATTGGGGTTCCAAGCAATTCATGGAGAGTGAATAAAAGGATGGCTTAGAAGCACTAGAAAAAGAATTGAAAAAGAAAAATAAGGGAATGCCTTGAGAATACCACATCTCACGAGGAAAAAGTCACTGAGTCTAAATGACCATACCTTTGCACTCATCCCCATTACAAGACTTAGAAAGACCTTTTTGATCTTGAGTAAGCCGAATCGGAAGTCGATTGGAAAATAAGGGCAAGCCTATGGGTGAAAACATGCATTGTGTTCCTCTTTTTGAGTGTGAGTGTTGCATCTGATTCCTTATCTTAATTGAATAATAAATGTGTGTGAATATGGAATCATTCTTTACGTGAGGGAATTTAGATGCTTCTTGTTGAACTTGAACTTGCACAAGTAACAAGTATTGCGAGCATGAGAATCTTTGGTAATGGTGTGTCACAGCTTGAACCTCTGAGTGCACGATTGATCCTTGCATAACTAAATTGAGTCTTGTTGTGTGCATTCATGATTTAGTCTTGTGTAGCACTGTTTGAGACACCCTTTTTGAACAGCTGAACTTGAGTTTGCTTGAGGACAAACAAAAGTTTAAGTTGGGGGTCTTGATGAGTCCACAAATTGGACTCATTTAGGGCTTTATTTTGATAGAAATAGTGTCCTCGAATGCTTATTTTGTCTTAATATCTGATGAAAACTCTTAAGTTTCATAAATTTTACGTTTTAGGGGAAGAATGGACGCTTAGGCGCAAAAAGGAACAAACAAGCTGAAAAGAACGAAGAAGCTGAAGGAAGAGGATAAAAAAGGCAATGAAAGGAAGCGGTCGGCGCTTCGCGAAATAGTTCCACGAAGCAGTACTATACCACCCAATGGTCCAGAACATGAAGTTGCTGAAGGCAAGCATGAAACGGCGATGAGACAGAAGAATGGCGAGTCGCCGAGTCAGTCGGCGGACTTGACTAACCTCGCCGAACTATCTGCCAGCACTAATTTCTGATGGCTATAAATACTAAACTCTTTATTACAGTAGAGAGTGGAACCATTATTATAATATTCAGAATAGAATAGTACTTTTTTGGATATTTTCTCTCAAGTTTGGTGAGGGTTTTTGGGAGACTTGAAGAAAAAAGGATTTCATATTCCCCAAGTTCGAAGTGGGTCTTCTCCATTCTTCTTCCTTTGCTTAAATCAAGGTTTAATTTCTTATACCCATTTGATTTTAGTATCATTTTAGGTGTATTTTGTTATTTCTTGATATGTGGCTAAAAACCCCCAATTTTGAGGTGTGATTTAGCAAATATGGGTTGATATTATTGTTGGGTTTTGCTTGATGATAGGTTAGATGTATTTTAATGGTGATTTCACCTAATGGTTGTGGTTTAACCTAATGGGTTTGTAGTTGCAAATACAAATATACCCATGTGTTTTCAGCTTGCCCGAGAGGGAGGTCGCGAAACCAAGACCACTAGACTGATGGCCTAAGGAGTGGGTCGACATGAGGTTCAGCCCGAGAGGGTGAGCCCTAGTCCCATATCCTAACACTCTGATTGAGAGAGTGAGTGGGGTAAGGCGTAGTCTGGTATTCATGCGGTAAATGGGTGTCCGAGAGGAACCCATTTGAAATGGGGTAAGTTGCCCGAGAGGGAACATATTTCCATCTAAAGCTTAGCCTAGTCACTATTATCTTGCAAATTTCCTATCAAAAGCATGTACCCAACGATTTATCTCAACTTGTATTCCGGTCACACCCCAATTCCCATACTTGATTTTCTTGTTAATTTTTGCTATTTTTAACTACTTGTGATAAAACCCCCATTTGATATTTGACACTTCTGTTTCACCCCCTTTAATTTACCATGTTTTTATTCGTTAATATCTTTAGCTACAACTAGTTAGAGCTAAGTTTTATTTTTCTATTAATTTTCAAAACCACTCCCTTGGGACGACTACAACCCTTGGTTGGGTTATTATACTATTGCACGATCGTAAACTATTGAACTAGAAGTTGTGTCATTGATTACGGCAAACATCAGTAACCCCTATATGTAACACGGCGTACTCGACCCCGAAGGAGTGTAATACGAGCCCTTAGCGTCATCATAACATACAATTATTGAAAAGTAGGGGTAATTTAAAACTTTCTTTAAAACATTCTATCGAAAATATTTCAGAAAAGCGGTAGTCTTTACTAAGTCTATGTCTCAATCCATCTATGAATAACAGGAATAAAAGTCTTGGAACGCAGCCCATAATAAGTCTAAAACATAGGAAATGACATAAAGGAACATAGTCGGTTTGTCCTCGAAACTATGAGGACTCACCAATTCTTCAAGTCTTCAAACGCCTTAGAAACCTAGCTTCTAAAGCAACTCAATCTCCAACACCCTACATTTGATTAGAATGTAACCAATATGCATTAGTATAAAATGTACAAAGTATCAAAGCTAACAGAACATTATAAGAGCATCTCAAAATGGTTAGTCAACATAAGACATAAGCATAAGAGATAAGAACATAGTTATAACATAATCATCAACAACAGCTTCATATAAACATAAGACAATATAAGTCATAGTCATACCCATATAAGCATAATAGACTCTTAGTCCTCTTTACCATAATAGCACGATTCTTAAGTAACCTCAAAAGCGTACAAGTGCAAAGCAAGAATAGCATCCCATAATACTACCCAAGCCAAGTATCCCATTTTGGTCATCATAATCATAGCCTACACACATGGTGAAATCTTAATCTTCTCTATGCCATAAGGGTACCATACTTCTAAGAAACCTCAAGACACACTTGTGCAATGCATGAAAGGTATCTCATACTACCCTTCGCACTAAGCATAGCCTTGAAGTCATCCTAGTCATATTCACCCTACTTTGGCCTCAGTATTAGTTTAACTCTCATAACTAAGGGAATCTCTCACATTTAGTCAATCATAACTAGGAAGGGCAACTCTAGCACAATCCTATCTCAAGACTTCTTTCTAGTGACCCTAAGTCATTCTTGTGCAATACAATCATAGCATCCCATAATACTAATCATGCTAAGTATTACTTTTAGGTCCTCTTACTATTCTTCTTGGTTTGGAACCTTGTTCCTCTCTTTTACTCTAGAACACTATGAAGTACTCTCTTAATTACATCTTAGTTCATTATTAGACTGAACCCTATGAGATACTACTCTTAGCATGTCCAGGTTCATCATTTACATTGACACTAGGAGATACCTCTTTAAACATGTCTAAGTCCATTTATACTCTTGAACACTATGAGGTACTTCATTAAATAAGTCTTAGTTCAATTATGCTTTAGAACACTATGATATGCTTCTTCAAGCATGTCTTAGTTCATTTGATATGGAGATTGCTACTAGAAACCTTAACTCAACTACGAGAAGGCTTCCGTCTCATGAGACCTAACTTTGGGAAAACCAACATCTACTACGTAAGAGTCCCCCCTATAACTTGGATAGTCCTCACATCAACTAGGTGTAACTCTCCTTTCTTCTTGGAGTCCGGACCCTATTTTGTGTGACACTCCATCTCATATTCAATATCCACTTGGAGCATAGCATACTCTCCAAGGTTTACTTGTTAAGCCTTGCTTAACACTCCTAACTCATGGAAGGATGTCCTTGACAACCAAACCATGTTCAAGTGATTCTATCACTTCATACTTCAAGCATTCATAAGGTAGGTTAGGTGAGTATAGACCTTTCACCATAATTGTACCTATTAGACTCTATTCTCACTTAGACTTTACTCTCAAAGCCTTAGCATCTATAGCCAATTTTGTAAGTCTTCAACATCCATAACTATGAGTCTCTATCTTAACAACTTTCCAACATGCATGCATCTTATGAACCTAAATTTCAAGGCATTCATTCACACTCTTCATTACTTGGTGATTCTAGCCACAATTCATCCTAAAGGTTCAATTTCAACATTCCATGCCAAGATCCATCATATAAAATAAGGTCTAGTTCAATTCATAATCATTTGATCCTAACTTTGATCAATTACTACTCATGACATTAGTCTAGGAAGATACTCATGAACCTTCAAATTCCCCTCTAATGGCATCAACCCACAAGACATGAAAATCATCAAGTAAAATAGGGTTAACCATTGAAATCACATAATTTCATCATAATATCACAATTCTATTCTAAATCAACCATCAATAAGTATTATCCAACCATTTGGAGTCATACCCAACTATACCCACACTTTGGAAGAAACCCTAGCTTAGATTGGGGTTCTTCTTCACAAATTAGGGGAAAATATTAGGGGAATCTATGGGTGGAAGAACCCATAGATGAAAAGCTAAATATACCTTTAATCAAAGCCCTAGAACAAGCTCGCAACGATGGACTTCGTTCTTCACCTTAGCGTCAACCCTAGCTTCTTCTTCAATGAAGGTTCTTCTTAGAGAGAGAAATATTCTATGGAGAGGATGAAGTTGGGATTTATTTTTATTCTAGGGAGAATGACTTAAATGAGGTAAATTTAGGTCTAATAAACATATATACTTGTTAGTAAAGGAGTGGGAAAGTCTTGGTAAAGTTTTGGAGAGATTACTTAAAGACCCTCACTTAAAATACAAATTCTTGTGTCATGTCCGCTTGATCTTGCCCTTTGGACCCTTGAGCTCGCCCTTTGCGCTAGGTAACTCACCAAATGCACCCTTGGCCTGCCCAATATTCCAGTGAGCTTAGAATTTGGGTAGTCCACTAGGTGATCTAGGGAGATAAAGGGTGATCCGCCAGCTAGGTTGGCATGTTGTGACTTAGCTCGCCTTTTGCTCCAGAATCTAGGCCAAATGGGACAGCCCACTAGGCGATCATCAGGTACAAGGGCAACTCTCCCAACCTTTTGGGCGATCATGAAGTCCCATCGCCAAAATGCCCCTTCAAGAACAAGGTTTCTTTCACTCCTTATTTCTAGCATAGGTCCTTACTTGCACCCTAGACTTCTTCCTTGCTTAATTAAGGTCTAAAACATCCTAGACATTCACTTAAGGGTACACTAACCCACACGATGACACTCTAGTTCAACCTATCAATTTGTGAGTCCTTACAAAATGAGTCTATCTTATATTGAAAGGAGGGAATCTCTATGCCTAGAGGTCAGTTTGTTTTTTTACCTAAAATCAAGGAAAATGATTTCGAAGGGATGTGTCTATCATATAGTGAGGGTGAGGGATGTGCAGTCTGAAACTCCTACTCTTGAATTGGTCCCTATTGTAAGAGAGTTTCTAGAATTTTTCCTTGATGATTTACCCGGTGTTCCTCCCGAAAGGGAAATAGACTTTGGGATTGACCTTCACCCCGACACCCAACCTATCTCTATTCCTCCATATAGTATGGCTTCGATGGAACTTAAGGAGTTGAAAGAACAGTTAAAGGACTTATTGGATAAGGGTTTCATTCGACCGAATATCTCTCCATGGGGTGCTTTAGTGTTTTTTGTTAAGAAGAAAGATGGCTCACTCCGATGTGTATTGATTACCGTCAATTGAACAAAGTAACCATCAAGAACAAGTATCCTCTTTCGAGGATAGATGACTTATTTAATCAACTCCAAGGGGGAATTTATTTCTCCAAAATTGATCTCCGATCGAGTTATCATCAATTGAGGGTGAAAGAGAAAGACATTCTGGAAACGGCCTTTAGAACCCGATATGGTCATTATGAGTTCTTGGTTATGTCTTTTGGTTTTACTTATCCCCCGACGGCGTTTATAGACTTGATGAATAGGGTGTTTATACAATACCTTGATATGTTTGTAATTGTGTTTATCAATGATATTTTGATCTATTCAAGAAGTGAGAATGAGAATATTGATCATTTAAGGATTGTATTGCAAATTTTCAAGGACCAACAACTTTATGCAAAGTTTAGTAAATGTGAATTTTGTTTAAGATCTGTGGCTTTCTTAGGCCATATTGTTTCAAGCAAGGGTATTGAGGTGGATCCAATTAAGATGGATGGGGTCACGAGTTCGCCTAGACCTCTATCACTAACAGACGTTAGAAGCTTGTTGGGTTCGGCTGGTTATTATAGAAGGTTTGTTGAGGGGTTTCCCTCCATTACTTCTCCTTTGACGGTATTGACTCAAATGAAGGCCAAATTTATATGGTCGGATGCTTGTGAGAAAATTTTCCAAGAGTTGAAAGATAGACTTAGTTCCGCTCTAGATTTGACCTTACCAAATGGTACAGATGGCTTTGTGGTATATTGTAATGCCTCTAGAATGGTATTGGGATGTGTGTTTATGAAAAATGGTAAGGTGATTTCCTATGATTCAAGGCAACTAAAAAGTTCATGAGAAGAACTATCCTACCCATGACCTTGAATTAGCGGCGTTGGTATTTGCCTTAAAGATTTGGAGGCATTATTTGTATGGAGTCCATGTGGATGTTTTCACCAACCATAAGAGTTTACAATATGAGTTTACCCAAAAAGATCTAAATCTTCGCCAAAGAAGGTGGTTGGAAATATTGAAGGACTATGATCTGAGTGTTCTTTATCACCCCGAAAAGGTGAATGTAGCAACGGATGCTCTTAGTAGGTTGTCCATGGGTAGTGTTGCACATATTGATGATGATAGAAAAGAGTTGGCACGAGATGTGCATGGATTGGCCCGGTTGGGTGTTCGATTGTTAGATTATGACAAAGATGGTTTCATGGTCCATAATGGTTCCGAATCATCTTTTATAAATGATGTGAAAGCTAAACAATGTCTTGATCTGACTTTGGTGGAATTGAAGGAAGCGGTACTCAAGAAGTGAGTTGAGGCTTTCTCCTAAGGGGGAGATGGGGTACTTAGATACCACGGTCGACAGTGTGTTCCAAATGTTGATGAGCTAAGGAAGCAGATTTTGGCAGAAGCCCATAGTTTGCGATATTCCATTCACCCGGGAGCCACCAAGATGTATTGTCATTTAGGAAAGTCTATTGGTTGATTGGGATGAAGAAGGATATCGCGGTATTTGTGGCTAAATGTCCAAATTGTCAACAAGTAAAGGTTCAGCATCAGAAATTGTGAGGTTTAGCTCAAGATATTGGCATTCCCGCTTGGAAGTGGGAAGATGTAAATATGGACTTTATAGTTGGTTTGCCTCGCACCCGGTGCCAACATGACTCTATTTGGGTGATTGTATATTGGATGACAAAATCAGCACATTTCTTTTCAGTCAAGGTTTCTTATTCGGCGGAAGATTATGCCAAGTTGTATTTAACAGAAATGGTTAGATTACATGGCATGCCCTTGTCCATTATCTTCGATAGAGGTACTCAATTTACTTCTCAGTTCTAGAAGTCATTTCAAAAAGGACTTGGCACTAAGGTTAAGCTTAGCACAACTTTTCATCCACAAAACAATAGGCAAGTGGAGTGAACGATCCAAACTTTAGAGGATATGTTTAGAGCATGTGTCATCGATTTCAAGGGAAGTTGGGATGATCACTTGATGTTGATAGAGTTCTCTTATAATAATAGCTACAATTCTGGTATTGGTATGGCCCCCTTTGAAGCTCATTATGGTAGGAGGTGTAGATCTCCTATTGTATGGTTTGAAGTGGGTGAAATTGCTTTGTTTTGATCTGAATTAGTTCATGAGGCTATGGAGAGAGTCGGGCTCGTTAGAGAGAGGTTGAGAACCACCCAAAGCCGACAAAAGTCCTATGCTAATGTTAGAAGGATAGACCTTGAGTTTGAGCTTAATGATTGGGTCTGTTTGAAAATCTCACCCATGAAGGGTTTAATGAGGTTTGGAAGAAAGGGAAATTTAGTCCCTGTTTTGTAGGCCCATATCAAATTTTTGAGACATGTTGGTAAGGCTGCATATGAGCTTGATTTGCCAAATGAGTTGGCATCGGTGCATCAGGTTTTCCATGTCTTTATGTTAAAAAAGTGTGTCAAATATCCGACATCTATAATTCCCATAGGAGGGTTATAAGTGAAAGAGAACTTTTCTTATGAAAAAGTTTCAGTTGAAATTCTAGACCGACAAATTAAGAAATTGAGGAACATAGAGGTTGCTTTCGCGAAAGTGTTAAGGAGAAGCCATCTAGTTGAGGGTGCTTCTTGGGAGGCCGAAACCAATATGATGTCTCGGTATCCTCATCTTTTCCTCCTATCATAGATTGAGGTAGTGAATTCCTCTTGGTTTGTTTATGTTTGAAGTCATGTGTGTTTTATGTGTTTCTATGATTTCCTTATGATTATGAATGTTCATGAATTACTTAAGTTGTCAAAGAAATGACTTATGTGAATTATTTTCCTGATGTTGTTCAGTATTGAGTATGAGTTGCTTATAGACTTCATCAGATGAGTTGTAGAACATGCCTTGACTTGGAGTGGAGATACCCTCCTTGAATTTAAGCTTTTCTGAGATTGAATTGCATATGAGCGCCATGAGATTGTGTAGAGCTTTGTTTTGAGTTGGAGATAATAGTTCCTCCTTGAACATGAGAAATTTTAAGATTTCGTGCAGATTGGGTTGTTAGATGTAGTTCCTACTTTCTTGTGGTGCATTGAGTATGATTAGCTTGGAGATGGAATTCCTCCTTACTTGTGTGCATTTTGAGAAGTGGTGCATGCAATATGGGCTTCTAGTCTTGAGTCTTTTTGTTTATAAACGTGCTTAGAATCTCATTTGAGGACGAATGATCCCAAGGGGAGATAATGTAATACCCCGGATTCAAAGGAGGAAAGCCTAGCCATTTTTCACCATTTTTAGGTGCCACCAACGTGGGCCAACCACACCCCGTGGTTAGACCCATGCCACATGGGTGAGCTCCGTGGATAGGGCACCCTAGGCACTGCCTAAGGAAGTGATCCACGGCCAGGACCACGCCCCGTGGGTGGGTCCACGACCCATGGATAGGGCAGTCGTGGATTGGCCAAAAGTCTCTGACCATGATCCACGATTGAGCAGGATGTACCGTTGGTCCATCCACGGTCAGTAGGTCATGGTCTTGTGGGTCATGTTAAGGAAATTATTTTAGGGTCTTTTCCGGTTTTAATTAAATTAAAGTAATGTCGTTTTGCCTAGACATTGACAACCTATATAAGTATTTTTAACCCCCAAAATCCCCCAATTAAGCCACTCTCTCAAATCCCAAAAGAAACTCCAAAATTCCTCTGAAAAATTCTCTCTCTAGAAGGTAGGAGATAAAAGCTAGGTCAAGATCAAGTCTTCCAATCTTCAAGCTTTTTGGGCATTGTGACTAAGGTATGTTGGTTTTTCATCCATGGGATCTTTCCTACCATGGAGTCTCCTAGAATTCCATAATTTGATGAAGAATTTCCCCAATTCTAGTTAGGGTTTCTTCCATTGTTGTGGGTTATGACGAATGTTGATCCAATTGAGTGACTTATGATTGTTTATGATTGAATTGATAGAATTGCATGTATTTTGGATGAAATTACATGTACCCATTCCTATCCCATGATTTTATGGTTGAATTTACATAATGGGTTTGATGCCATGTTTGGGAAACTCTATGGGATAGATATATGCATATAGGATTGATTAACTATGAATATAATTGCTCTAGATTGAAGCATTTATGATGAATATGATGTTAATTACATGAGAGTAAAGCATAGATTATGATCATGAGATGTAGTGCTTTGAGAGTAAAGCCTAGATTATGCATTGTTGATTAGAAATGCTATGATGTGGAAGAGATACTTCCTATAATGAATTAATAAGCATGATTGAATGATTGTCAAGGGGTTTACTCACATGAATGATTCTCGGTTGAAAGGATTGCTCACCTAAAATGAATATAGACTAAAATGCTTAATGAATGATGAGGCTAGAGGCGATTACCCTTGACCTCCATATAAAAGGATAAGAGGTGATTCCCCTACTCGTTAGACTTGAACAAGAGGTGACTCCCATGTTCTTACTATGATGAATGAACATGGAGGCGAATACCCATGCTTCTTATGAAATGATGTGGAGGCGAATACCCACATCATATGATTAGGTTGTGGAGGCGAGTAACCGCAATCTAAAAGTAAGTAAGGCAAGAGGCGAAGACCCATTAGCCTTTCTGAACTAGGCATTGAGGTGAATCCCCATGTCTTTAAAAGTAAATATGATTAATGAGATTAGGTTATGAAATTTATTTTTGTGGAGTGTTTCTAGATATGCCTTACATTATGTAAGCTTAACTAGAGGTGGATGACCTATGTCTTGGCTAAGCTTAAGTTAGGTTACTTAAGGGAGTACTTCTCTTTCATTATGATGCTTTATATGTAGTAATTATGCTTACGCATTATGTCTTATGTTGACTAATGCTTATGTTTATCTTATTTATGCTAGCTATCATATTTAGTACTTGATTGTACTAACGCATACTCTTGCCTAAATTCTTATTAAATGTAGGGTCCGACGTTCCCGATTCACACACTTGCAACTAAGTTCCTAGACGATTGTGAAGTGATTGTACTAACGCATACTCTTGCCTAAATTCTTATTAAATGTAGGGTCCGACGTTCCCGATTCACACACTTGCAACTAAGTTCCTAGACGATTGTGAAGTGAAGCCTTGGTGAGTCCTCATTGTATTCGAAGATTGGGTTACCCTTTCTCTTTTATGTCTTTCCTTTATTTTTGAGACTGTTGTATGGGATGCGTTCCAAGACTTCAATTTCTTATGTTTAGATGGTTTGAGACAATGTAGTGTTAGAATTCTGCTTGCTCTTATAAAAGACTTTGATTGTACTTGAAAAGTTTTAATTCCAACACCTTTTCTATTACTTTATGTTATGATATGCTAAGTGGATTGTATGATGCCTATCGGGGTCTTATATGCCTTGTTACATTGAAGGGGTACCCCTGGGTCATGACACTCATCAAATCTAACTGGAGTGTAGAGTGATCTCAACAAAGAGCTTGTTGATAATCTTGAACACCTTTATCTACATCATAAAAGCATGCATGTTGGGGTATAGAACACCTTTATCTACATCAGTACATGGAATGTACGAGCATGTAATATAACTGAATAACAATAAACTGAATGTAATTACTATGATAGATACTCTATTGAATGTGAAGAAATAAAGGAGTGAAATCAATTAAAACTTTACAAATACTTACTCATTTCTGAACTCAACATATTTAGTGATATAGTAAAAATACACTTTTAACTATATTTGGGAGATTGTCTAACCAACAACCATCACTATGAGCTACGTGATGATACGTCTCTCCCACGTTGCCAGGATTTCCCTATACCTTGTCGGGGTATAGAACTCCTCAACTAAGTGGATCCACTAAGCTATGCTTAAAACCAATAAGCAATCATCTAAAAAGTATGACCCTTTACCCATGTTGGCATACATGGTTTATGGGGGCTGTGAGTTTCTGAACTCTCCCCTATATTGACGCTCAATACTACTCCCAATAATATAGATATGCATGTTGAATTTTTAAAAACACACTCTTCTTTGGTTTGAGATAATTGTTCAAACTACCATCTTAAAAGAGGTTACTACTCTTGAAATATCTTTTGAACTCATAACTCATTCAGAAATCTCAATTCTCTTTTATTAATGTAAAAATAGATGTCTCTGGGAACACATAGTCCCCTTATACTCATACTTGGAAACTCTTTCTCAAAAACATTTCAAAATCATACTATAATGTAATTATTGATGACTCGGGAAGTCATACTGCATAAACATTGATGGTATATATAGATACCATACTGCTTAAACATTGATGGCATACTCGATTGTCATACTAATCATGTTTTAGAAAACTCTTTTCTCGAAACTCATCTTTACTTTCCCAAAACTCAATTAAAAAAAACTCAAGTGTTGGCTTTAGAAAGCTTCTCAAAATTTATAACTCAAAATAGGGTTCATGTTGAAATATAGACATGAACAAATCAACTCAAGGATCTCAATAAAAAAATAGAAACTCAATACTTAGGAATAGAATTTCAAAAGAATCGTGAATTCAAGAACTCAAAATCAACTAATCTCAAGAATACTCAAATCTAGGGGTAGAATCCTAGATTTCTCTTTTACTGATTTGAAAGTAGATGTAGGGCATGGGGACAAACTAGTACAACACTATGATTGCCTTACATACTTGAAAGAACAAGGTTCTTGAACAATCTTGAAGAATCTCGAAGAAGAACTTGATTAGAATCCTTGAAACCCTAGCTTGAAGGAGAACAATCAAGAAAACCTTTCTTGAGATTCTTGAATTACTTTCTTGAAATCTCTATAGCCAAGAATTATGATTTTCATTAGTGATTCATAATTGTATGGTGGAATATGAGTTAGAAAAATGAAATTCTTGGAGAAGGACTTACCTTAAATAAGAATCTTGAAAAAGATTGAAAGAATCTTAAATGGAGTCTTCTACTTTGATATTTCCTTAGGATTTTTCCCTAGGGTTTCAGAGAGAAGAGAATGATGGATTCAAAGATGAAAATCTTATTGTTTTGGGTCTTTAATTTGTAAATAAAGTTGTTTATGGTTTACTTAGTGATAAAAAGACAAAAACGACCATTTTTTAATGTTTTTCCATTGGCTAATTCGTCACTGGATTGTATCAGTTACTAAAATGGTCATAACGTTTTACTCATAAATTGGATTGACGTGAAATTAGTGGCGTTGGAAAGAGGATTCAAATACCTTTAATTTGAAAAGTTATGGGTCACATAACTCTTTATATTCTAATAGATATGGTGGTTTGAAGTTAACCTAAGTAGAATCTTACATCAAAACTTAATCGATAAGGAAGCTTTCAACTCAACTTTGTTCTAGGAGATTCAAGTGACCTTAATTGATATCCAAAAATCATTCCCACACTAGAGATTTTACTTTTACAAATATGGGAAATTTAAGAATCACCTGATATGATCCTACAAGTAAATGAAGAATGATTCGAGCCTTAACTTAGAAATATTTTCGGGTGTTACAGATAGCGTACACTTCTCGACAATTGACGAAACGTGAATAAAACTACCCCACTCATGATTTGGAGCTCGCCGCTGTGGTATTTGCACTTAAGATTTCGCAACACTATTTGTATGGGGTACATGTTGATATATTTTACAGATCATAAGAGTTTCCAATATATTTTCAAGCAAAAGGACTTGAATATCATGTAGAGAATGTGGCTATAGTTGTTTAAGGACTATGATGTTAACATTCTCTACCACCAAGGTAAAGCTAATTTTGTAGCAGATGCTCTTAGTCGACTATCAATGGAAAGTCTAGTACATTTACGAAGTGTACAACATGAAGTAGTACAAGATGTTCACAAATCAGCCAACCTAGGAATCCGACTTCTAGAAGCCAAAGATGGAGGCGTAGTCGTACAGAATACTGTCGAATCATCATTAGTGGAGTTGGTAAAAGAAAAATAGTATGACGATCCTATATTTCTATAGTATCAAGAAGGGATTCGAGAGCACCTACTTACTACATTTGAGTTAGCAGGAGATTGCACCTTGATATGCCAAGGTAGATAATGTGTTCCAAATATAGAAGGGTTGAGGCAGAAAATCATGCATGAAGCACATTATTCCGGATACTCAATTCATCTAGGCTCCACAAAGATGTATCATGACCTTAAAGAGGTCTACTAGTGGAATGACATGAAAAGGAATATTGAAGAATACGTGCCACGATGCTCCAATTGCCAACAATTTAAAGCAGAACATCAGAGCTCAGTGGCCTAGCTCATACTATGGACATTCCAATATGGAAATGGGAGGCTATTAATATGGATTTCAATACATGTTTGCCCTTCTGTTTTAAGAAACATGATTCCATTTGGGTGTTCATTGATTGGTTGACGAAATCAACCCACTTCTTTCAAGTTAAATCCAACAGCACAACCGAAGAGTATGCTAAGCTAGATATAAGGTACGTTGTTAGCTTGCATGGGATTCCATGATCAATTATTTCATATAGGGGTGCCCAACTAACGACATATTTCTAGAGATCATTCCAAAAGAGTTTGGGAACATAGGTGAACCTTAGCACTACTGTATTTCACCCACAGACAGATGACCAAAATGAATGCACTATTCAAACCCTCAAAGATATGTTGAGAGCGTGTGTTTAGACTTTTAAAGGCAATTAGGATGATCATATTCCCTTGATAAAATATGCCAACAATAATAACTATCATTTAAGCATTGGCATGGCTCAGTTTGAAGCTCTTTATGGGAGTCAATGCAGATCACCTACTGGTTGGTTTGAAGTAGGTGATACTCAAATATTATGCACAGTACTTGTTTACCAAGCCGTTGAAAAAGTAAAGTTGATACAAGAGCGACTAAAGATGACTCAGAGCCGACAAAAATCATATGCAGACATACGTCGTAAAGACATGGTGGTCCAAGTTGATGACTGGGTATTCTCGAAGGTATCCCCTGTGAAGGGCACCATTAGATTTGAGAGGAAAGGTAAGTTGAGCCCCAGGCAATGTGGGCCATATAAAGTTGTACATAGAATTGACCAGGTAGCCTATGCGGTAGATTTTCCTTGATAGTTAGTTGCAGTACACCCGGTCTTCCATGTGTCTATGTTACGCAAATGCTTGGGAGATCCTACACAGGTTATTCCCATAGAAGGTATAGAATTCTCAGAAAAACTTATCGTATGAGGAAATCCCAATGGCAATATTAGAGAAGCAGGTCAAGAAGTTGAGAACAAAAGACGTAGCATCAATCAAGGTACTTTGGAGAAGACAAAATATAGATGAAGCTACTTGCGAAACAGAGGCTTACATGAGGTCCAAGTATCCCCACTTATTTCAGTAGCCGCAAAAGGTTCTTAAATTAATAACTCTTTTCATTTGAGTATTAGTTTTGCTCGTACATTGTAGTACTGCCTTATTATATAATATGTTTTGGTACTTGATACACACACCACATATTCCTCATAGTTGAAATTTCCACCATATAAGGTATGTTATATTATTTGGTGCAGTTTCTATTCGTATAAGGCCAAGTAGAACCGTGTGGATATTCGTTGCATATTATCGTGTCGTGATGCTCTGTGAAGCAATGTGTGTGTATTTTGGTTAGCTGACAGGTTTTGGATAGGCTTGTTTACAAAGGAAACACCGCCAATTTTATTAAAAAATAAGAGAGTTTGAATCATCTTAAGGGTTAGCCTTCATTCGAGGACGTATGATCCCAATGGGGTATAATGTAAAACCCCGTAACTTAAAATACTTTTGTGACTCGTAAACACCAAAGCATAGGTGTGATATCGGGGGAAGTATATCATTGCAAATGATTAATTATACCATGTAACCCTCATATTAAGTCCTTTGAATGGTTAAACAAAAAAATTAGGCCAAGGAGATCATTAAAGATAAGATTCAAGTTTAAAGGTTCATTGTGGAGGACTACTACAAATGATCTCATTTATCAGATAACTTTGAAAGAGCATATCTCGTAATATATAATGAGTTAGAGGACCTACAACCTATCAAATTAAATGTATTTGAGTCTATTTTCCAGCAAAACAAACCGCTCATTAAAACCAC
Source organism: Solanum gandarillasii (assembly GCA_029582405.1). Taxonomy (NCBI): domain Eukaryota; kingdom Viridiplantae; phylum Streptophyta; class Magnoliopsida; order Solanales; family Solanaceae; genus Solanum; species Solanum gandarillasii. Next base: position 20,384 of record JAJONY010032073.1, read on the forward strand.
ATTGGAGTAAAAAGTTATGTTCATTCTATGACAGACGCGCGCACTGCCCAACATGTGATACTTTAGAGAAAGTCATCCAAACTGGTTGTTCTTATATTATAAGCTTAGGATATCCTTTTCCATATACTTAAAAATGTTTAAGGACTGGTTTCAAGTTATTTCTTCATGTTTTTTCTCATCTCCAATCCTAGAAAGCTTAAGGTAAGTTGGTTTCTTCAATAATCAAGTCTCCATAGACCTACATATATACTTAGTTAAATGTTTTCTTGAAGGAGAAAGTATTGTTCTTAAAGATTAGAAAGGGGAAGGGGCGGATTTTCTTGGATATATAGGTATGATTCCTTAACTATTTCCATAAATAGTATTCTAAGGATACTTTAAGTATAATTTAGAGGTAGGACCCACGGGACGGTGATAGGAAGCCGTGAGTCCATGTTTTACCCATAGTAGTTGATGTTTTTGGTGAGGAGGGGGTTTGTAGAAGGGTGTGTGGGTTGTTGTTTTGACAAGATGAGGGGTGAATGATATTGTATTGGGGCAGTAAGCTAGTTACGATAAAACGGAAGGCTAGGTATAGGAAACATGATTTTTATAGTTCTTGAAGTTTGTCGCTCGCCAAGTGTTTGATGACATGCTTAAATTGCTAAGAATGTGTTGTAACTGGTTATATGAGCTCCTATTATTTTAATTGATGGCATTAGTTCTCTACCAACTTAAACTATGAGCTTATAAAGGAATTTGACGTGATTGACAAAGAACTCGTGGGATGGTATTCGGAGGCCATGAGTTTGACTTTTTATATTAATTGTAGATGATTAAGGGGGCTGGCTCTTTATGGTTAAAGGATTGAGGAATAATACTGAACATATGATTAAGTCATAAGCCTTCTTGGAAAATAGTGAAACAGAAAAATGTGGTTATACACCATTTATCTATAGTAATTGTTGAGATTGTTCCTCCTAACTATTATTGTGTTTTCGGCCTTGTTGTACTTCTTGATTAGTTTCTTATGGTATCCTTTTATGGTGTTATGTTGCAGATAAATTTTTCAGCAAAGGAGTTTGACGACGTAAGATAGTAAGTCCTAAAGTAAGGTATGTAAAGCTAAAACCTCTTTCGCCATTAAAGCACAACCTAAAGTCGCATCTTCTTCCGATAAATGTCATCAAAGATTATATGATACTTGAAAGCAAGCTATCCTATTATATAATCCCTTGAAAGCAAGCTATCCTATTATATAATCCCTCTCATGTTGGAGTCCTAAACCTATAGAGTTATAGTACTATTTTCTGGTCAAGGAAGCCATATGTTTCACATAACTATATGTGTCTTCAATTTCAACTCTTAGAAGTTAGTGGTGTACATGTTGCATAAATTTAAAGGAAGTAGTTGGCCACTGATTATTTGTAAGTGTATAGGTCACAAAATGCATGATTCTCAAGCTAAAAAAAGTAATCACAAATTTTATCACGGATATAGGATTTATGAATTAATTATTATAAGCCTTTTCATGAAATTATGAGTATAGCCTACTCTGCAACTTGAGATGGGTATTTTTAGGGCTACTACGTGCGACGCTATTATATGCACAAAATTCAGATAGAGTCAGCTTGAATTTCCCATCATGAATTCACCCAACTGATACATGCATATGGGTAGACAATACAGGAGCCTTGGGGTATGCCTTGATAGACCTCGTTATCTTGACTATGAGATTTCACGGGTAGGTGGGACAGTGGGCTACAGATGCCATACAGGGTTCAGTAATCATCGACAGTAGGACATAATGTGATTCCCTAACAGTTAGTTTTATAAAGAGCAAGGACGTCATATAACAAAGTAAAGATATCACTTAGGCAAACTATAGGAATTTTGTATATATAAATGAATAAGCCATGAAATGTTAGATGTGGACCCTTGAGATTTGTCACAATTCTAGTTTTGGATTATATCTCCTGAATACATATGCACAGATTTGTCTATCTTGATATTTGTTTCATTTTAGCATTCTTACATGTCTACTTTTATCCAGTCTTCTTGTTATACCAGTACATGTGTTATATATACTGACGTACCAATTATTATGACGCTTCATTTCTATCAATCCAAACTGAGGTACTCAGGACAACATGCATTTCAAATAGACCAGAGACTTCCAGATTAGTAGTTGGTAAGCTCCACCTCTACCTGGAGCTATCAAATATTTAGGGCCTACATTTTTCTATATATGTACATATGTCAGAATGAGTATGTCAGGGGCCTGTCCCAACTAGTTATTAGGTTCTCAAATTCATACTCTTTAGAGGCTTCTTAGACTTAGTTTTGTTTTCATTGTAAAGTAGCCCAGTGGGCCCTTTTGTTATATATGTTTTTGTATGTGTCTTGATATAGGTTCCGCTGCTTATGAGTCTATCGCTTTGGCATGAGTTTAGTATAGATAATTAGCAAGTGCTTACTTATATCCGTAATGTCTGCCCCTTTCTAGTTGGGGCGAAACACCTACACCTAGGATTGATGACTTGTTCGACCAACTTCAAGGTGCTAGTTGTTTTTATAAGATAGACCTCAGATCCGGCTATCATCAGCTTAGAGTCAGAGATAGTGACATCCCGAAGACAACCATTAGGACTCAGTATGGTCACTATGAATTTGTAGTTACGTCTTTTGGACTAACAAATACTCCTGCAAATTTCACAGACTTAATAAACAGGGTGTTAAAACATTATTTGGACTTATTCATCATCGTCTTTATTGATGATTTCCTCATTTATTCTCGGAGTGAGGAAGAGCATGCGACTCATCTGATAGTTATTCTTTAAACCCTCAAAGATCGCCAATTATTTTCTAAGTTCAACAAATATGAATTCTTGTTACAGTCCATCACTTTCCTTGGTCATCTGGTATCCAACGAATGGATCTGAGTGGATTCTCAGAAAATTGAGGCAGTATAGCACTGGCCCAAACCCACCTCTCCGACTAATATCAGAATTTTATTCGGTTGGTCGGTTACTACTTGAGGTTTGTTGAAGGATTTTCATCCATAGCTTCCCTATTGACTCAAAATAAGGTCAAGTTTCAGTGGTCAGATAAGTGTGAGAAAACCTTTAGGTTGACTACAACTCCTATCTTGACTCTACCAGTTGGGTCAGATGGTTATGTGGTTTATTGTGATGCATCCAGGGTCGTCCTAGGTTGTGTGTTGATATAGTAAGGTAAGGTCATAACTTATGCTTCTAGATAGCTTAAGGTCCACGAGAAGAACTACTTAACTCATGATCTCGAGCTTGCAGCCGTAGTGTTTACCCTAAAGATTTGGAGACACTACATGTATATTTGATGTTCGTGTTGATATGTTCACCGATTATAAAAGCCTCCAATATGTGTTCACCCCGAAAGATTTGAATCTTAAAGACTATAACATGAATGTGTTCTATCATCTGGGTAAGGCTAATGAAGTGGTTGACACCCTCAGCAAACTATCCATCGATAGTGTAGCACATGTTGAGGAAGAGAAGAAAGAATTAGCTAAAGATCTTCACCGGCTTGCTCTCTTAGGAGTTCTCCTTATAGACACATCTAATGGTGGTGTGATAGTTCGGAATGGGTTAGGATCTTCAATGGTAGCGGAGGTTAAGGAAATGCAAGTGATTTATCAAACTTTAATTTAATAAAAATTTGAACATAAATTGTAGAGTACTGGTTTGTCATATAATCCTTCTACATAGTACGGACAATCTCCTCACGTTGAACTTGAATTCCTCAATCATATGACCGTGAAGACAGAGCAACATTGTTACATTGAGCCATTTGTTGGTCAATACCATTCGCAACTATATTTTCATTCTCATAGACCATAAATATTTCATCACTTCTTTGGTATTCTTGAAAATAATTATGTAGCATTGTACAAGCTATGAAAATTTTCACTTGTGCGTCAATATCATAATGGTTCATGCCATGTTTCACTTGTGTGCTATTACACATTTTCAGTGCATCAATTTCATGCTAAAATCAAACATATTGGAAGAAGTGATTTGGTTGGATAAGACGAGAGTCATCACGTCCATTTTTGGGTCGTGACAAATGATATCAAAGCCATCACCTTACTTAACCCTTTCAAATTGTAGACCATTTTTAATTTGATAACGCATACTTTCTATATGTCTACACTTCCTCTTTAGAACCAGGTCTAACATCCAAGTCATACAAGACACATAAACTACTTACATGAGAAACTACACACGATTCAACACTGTAAGTGACAGTGAATGGAATGAAGCGATCAGAATCAAATTGGACCAAGAACGCACGATGGAGATTCAAGAAGTGAAGATTTTTCCTAAAAGTCACCATAGTCTCTCGAAGATAAGCAACAGACATCTCTACGCTGATCTTCGAGACTCTATTAGACTTGACTTGTTCACAGGTGAGACCTATGAACCTAGGGCTCTAATAGCATTTTGTCACAACCCAAAAATGGACGTGATGACACTCGTCTTATCCCTCCAGAAAATTCAGCCTAAAATCCAACTAATATGATAAATGTGGAAGTAAAACCAGAATAAAAATCCTATACAATAAAATAATGCAGAAATTTTTAATCAACTTAAATATACCCCATAACTTGGTTGTCACGTGCATAAGCCTCTAATGTATTACAATAGAATTGAAAAACATTACAAGTCTCAAATGATCTTGTCTCTAAAGTAGAACAAGATCATAAATAGGAGTAAGGAGGTCCGCTGCGATAGCAAACAACCACCTTACAAATCTCCATAAGAAGCCTCGGACTAGAAGAGAATAAAAAATATCACAAAGATCATATCTCATAACCTACACAATTGTAGAAGCAAGTGGTGAGTACCAAACCACACGATACTCATCAAGAAAACTTCTAAACACAAGTTAAGAATATAGAATACGGGTACTCCTACAACCCAAACCGAACCTCCACAACTACAACCTACATAAAATAAGTCCAACCTAACAGTTTACAAATAATATAGTGCATATCTCAATAGCAACACTTCAACAATTTCAGATCAACATTATAGGAGATCAAGTTCACCAATCACAAGTTCCACAGAAAGTCGCTCACAAGTTCATAAATTTTAAAGATACGCAATGCAATTAAATGTAATGACAAGTATAGTGATGCATGTCTGACATAGAGATATACAACCAATGTTTCTCATTTTAGGACCCATGGGGACATATCTGTCCATGCATCCACACAGAGTGCCACACGACCCTCAATAGTAAAATCCACCACGGCGTGCGACATGTCATTTTGTCACAAGCCAAAAATGGATGTGATGACACTCATCTTATCCCCCAAGACAATTCAGCCTAAAATCCAACTAATACGATAAATGCGGAAGTAAATCTAGAATAAAAATCCAATACAATAAAATAATGCGGAAATTAATAATCAACTTAAATATACCCCCAAAACCTGGTTGTCACATGCACAATCATCTAATGTTTTACTATAGATTTGAAAGAAATTACAAGTTTCAAATGATGTTGTCGCTAAATTAGAACAACATCATAAATAGGAGTAAGAAGACCCGCTTCGGTGACAAACAATTAACTCACAAATCTCCATAGGAAGTCTCAAACAAGAAGAGAATAAAAAGCATCACAAAGATCCAGACTTGTAACCTACACAATGTAGAAGCAATGGGTGAGTACTAGACCAAACAACACTCAACAAGCAAACTCCTAAACACAAGTTAAGAATATAGAATATGGGTACTCCTACCATCCCAACCGAACCTTCACAACTACGACCTGCATAAAACCAGTCAAACCTAACAGTTCATAAATAATATAGTACATAGCTCAATGAAAACACTTCGACAATTTCAGATCACTAATACACGAGATCAAGTTCACAATCACAAGATCCACAGAAAAACACTCACAAGTTCAAAAATAATAAAGATATGCAATGAAATGAAATGTAATGTCAAGTATAGTGATGCATGCCTGACCTAATGATGCATACCCATTGTGTCTCAGTTCGGGACCCATGGGGACATATCTGTCCATGCATCCATCGATGTGTGCGACACGACACTTGATAATAAAATCTATCGTGGCCTGTGACATGTCCCTCGATAATAGAATTTGTCGTGACATGCGACACATCCCTCAAATCATAATATTCATCACAACACGCAACAAGTCCCTCGAAATAGTATATCCTCTTCATTTTTTTATTCTTCCTCAATTGACATAATACTTGTCACAACCATGTCTCAGAATCAATGCAAATAACATGTTCACACAAATAATGAGGAGATGGTCATTTTCTTAACGATGCACAATTCACAACAACACAATTGTGATACAACATCAACAATGAACCAATAAGCCTTTCAAATCATTTTCAACACATCACACACCAATAATTAATCATATTTCCTTTTATTACCCTTTTTTCATCATTAGAATTATTCAATATGGACAACTCAACTCATCATCAAGTCTCATTACTCCCAACACATACCACAATGAAATACATGATTTTATACACTTAACAAGGGTTAATAAATCCACTTGCCTCAAATAATTGAACAATCACTTTGGGACTTGAGTCTTCCCTTTTCATTGTGATTCCAAATCAATGGAATCTATTAAAATGTACAATATTCATAAGCAAACAAGTCTACAGACACCCATATTACTATATGTCTAGCCTAAACCCCAAAAACTCACTCAAATCTATAGTCAAGTTCATAAGTCTTGATCCCAACTAATATGTTAAGTCTCATTCCTTCAATATTATAAATCTAATGGTGTTTATACAATATAATACACTTAATATTTAATTATCTATATTAATATTATTAAAAACATGAATCACATTAATATGTTACCATACAAAAATTTTCCAGCCCCAAAACTAGTTAAAAGAAAAATTCTCAAAGTGAAACTACGGGAAAAGAACGAACAATTTTATAAGTAGCTAACCCATAACAATTAGATTGTCATATATTCTTTCCATTATTGCATAATGATTACCCATCTTGCCATATAGTATTTTACTATTTGTTTGGAAAATATGAGTTAACAGAATGAAATAAATTATTGCATGAAACACCATCCTATGATTAATAT
>JAJONY010032074.1:0-24873 GCA_029582405.1 Solanum gandarillasii
ATCAAACAACTCCATATAATAATTAATATCTTGTTATATCACATAGTTTAATACCAATAAAACAAAAATCATAATTAACAATTTACTCAAATATCATTTAGTGAAATCTTAATCTACTAACTCCGACTGAAATTCTAAAAAAAGTTATAGTAGAATATTACTTATCACAATAATAATGTAGATAGTGAAATCTAAAAGTAGTAAAGTTTAGCATATCTTTATTTTCAAAAGTTACGTGATTCAAATAGAGCATATCAAATTACATTTATATTATAATAGTAGTTATTTACTCAATATAATTTACAAGTGAAGTATGAAAATAATAAAACGTGTAGATAAAACATATCAAAACAAGTACATACAATCACAATAACCATATATTTAATGTAATTTCATAAATAAAATTTGAAAAAAGTAATATAAGTGTAATTTTATTTCTATTTTATAAAAGTAAAACGACTAGACTCGAGCTTAAAGAAGTTAGGAAATTTTGTCTAAGCCACTCATTTTGTAATGAAACAAAAAGGCAATGGTATTTCAGTAGTTTCAAGAAAAGGCAAGGTTACTTTTCTAAAAACCATGATATTTTATACAAATTTTTTCATTGAAAAAAACATATAGTAAAAATATTAATTTAATCAAAATAAAATATTACGATCTAACTCCACCCACCCTTACCTATTCTTATTCACTTTTATTATATAGTATACTTTATATATATTAAATTATACACAATTTTCATATCATCCTCTGAATATTTCTTCTTTATTAATTTTTCAGTGTCCAAACTCCAAACAAATACAAGAAACTTTGCTTTCACAAAATGTACAGATTTTTGTTTCACTGTTTAACAAGAAGCTAAGATAGTAGTCCCTTTTTCCCAGAACCAAGAAAAACCCAGTTCACATATATATTCAAGAACTGAGTTTTTTTTTTTTGATTTTTTTCTTCTCATTGTTGTTTATTTTCAAAAGGGTGTGTTCAAGATTTATAAAGTTTCAATCTTTTCACCTCAGAGGGGTGTAGATACACACATCTGTTTGTATAATGTGGAGGGGTCTGCATTTCTTTTGGAAAACGGAATCGATCGGAGAAACGCCGTGTACGGCGGCGATTTGATGGTTTGTTTTGTTAAACGCAGCGTTTCATGGAGTTGAAGATTTGGTGTTGGAGTAGTGGTAGTAGTAGTGGTACTAGTAGAAGTAATACTTGTACTCTCAGTGTTCATTCTAAATCCAGCTCTATAACTAAGCTTCGATTTGCTATATTTTTTCCCCAGGTAAGACTTTTTAAATTGGGGATTTAGGGTTTATTTCATTTTTTTGGGATTATATGCCGTTAGCTGATGAGGAAGAATAGTAAGAATGTATGAGTTATTGGGAAGCTGTTTGGATAGTTTAAAAAATATTTTGAAGCTAAAAAGAGGAAATTTTTTGAGGTTGGAAACTTAGGAATTTTGGATCTGCTGAAGTTTGAAGTATTCAGAAAGTTTCTTTTTGCTGTTTTCCCCTTGAAAACTTGTTTCATTTTTATGGTAATTTCCATTTATAAGATCTTCTAGTTCCTTATGAAGTTTTAGTTTTCATTCTTCTTTATTTTGGGTAATGGGTATTTTGTTCAACTACTTATATTTGAGTAATTGGCTCAAATAAGGGTAAAAGTTTCCTTCTTTTGTGGTTTAAAGATTGGGGCTTTCTGCTTGAGGGGTTATTTTCTGTATTTCCACTGATTGTCATGGACTTTATTCAGCTTGGGGTAAGAGTTAGTTTCTTAAGGTTCTTGATTAGCTTCAGTAAGCTTGTGGAGCTGAAAAAAAAGTTGATTTTGGTTTGAGCTGCTTATGGAATTTTGAGTGTTGATGTAGATTTTAGAGATAGCTGTTCATTGCAGATTATGAACATCTACTCCTTAATCTTAATTTGCTTGTGACATAATTCTTTTCGTGTTCCAATTGTTTAAGTGTTACTGGGACAGCATATAGGTAATGCAAGCTAGATTCTGATTGATGTTTTTTGTTTCTCTTAGGTCCTATTTATACTATTGTGTCTAGAGACCAGTTTAGCAACTTTCTCGGACCATCAATTATTGAGACAAGACTTTGAGAATGAAGACAAGAGTAGCATTTCCCATTCTTGTATCCATGATCAGATAATTGAACAAAGGAAAAGACCTGGTTTGCAAGTGTATTCTGTCACTCCTCAGGTGTATGAGGAGTCTGTGGCTTCAAATCCCCCTCACCGTAGAGGTAGGGCATTACTTGAAATTTCCAAAGAACAAGATGATGTCATGCAACCGATCAGAATCTTTTTGAATTATGATGCTGTCGGTCATTCATCTGAGAGAGATTGTCAAAAAGTTGGCGACATTGTGAAGGTAAGTACTTATCATCAGTTGAAAAGTGTGTTTGAGAAATTTGATTCTTGTCCTTGCTAAATCATCAATTCTCTTTCTGTCTAATTAGCTTGGGGAGCCACCAGGTGCTTCTTTTTCTGGTACATCTTCTTGTAATCCACGTGGAGATCCTCCAGTTTATGGTGATTGCTGGTATAACTGTACCTTAGATGATATAGCTGGGGAGGACAAAAGGCATCGCCTTCGCAAGGTTTATTCTCTTCTCCTGATAAGGCTATTTCTGTCACACTGCCATTTCTAATGCCCAGTAAGTAGTATTTGATAGCCAAGGCCTTTGATTTTAACTGGATGCAATTTGCAATACAGGCCCTCGAGCAGACAGCGGATTGGTTTAAAAGAGCGTTATCTGTTGAGCCAGTTAAGGGAAACCTACGGTTAAGTGGATACTCTGCTTGTGGACAAGATGGAGGTGTACAACTCCCAAGAAAATATGTTGAAGGTACTTTTATTCGATTATCAGCTGCTTGGATTTCCTCATTTGATTATGATATTTTCGTTTACTGTTTAGTTCATTATTGTCATGTTTCAATTATCATATTTTCTCCATGTATTCTTCAGAGGGTGTTGCACATGCGGATTTGGTTCTTCTTGTGACTACAAGGCCAACAACAGGCAACACTCTTGCATGGGCTGTAGCTTGTGAGCGTGATCAATGGGGTCGTGCTGTTGCTGGTGAGTGTTGCGTGAACAAAAGCATGTCAATACACATGAAATATTCATAGACCATAGCTAAACTGAGATTTTCTGGTTTCAGGGCATGTGAATGTAGCTCCTCGACATTTAACTGCTGAAGCAGAAACCTTACTTCAAGCTACTTTGATACATGAAGTAATGCACGTTCTTGGATTTGATCCTCATGCCTTTGCTCATTTTCGTGATGAGAGAAAACGTAGGCGAAGTCAGGTAATTTTGATTTTTGCATGTGCTATAACCAAGCAGAGGGGCACCAGTAGAAACACATGTTAATAAGAGTTCATAGACTGCAACAATCTCCCTCACCCTGCAGTAGTGATCTCTTGTAAAATGTTTTCACGTAGGAGAAGTTATATGTATTGCCGCTCCAAGTAAAGGAGCAAACAGCGCAAGATAGACTCTATATTCACATAAATAGTGATATCTTTGTGTTAGCTATACTGTAGAAAAGAAAATTACTCTTTTCTTGTAATTTATAATTATCTCCAATAGAGAAGGGCTTTTTATGAGATTTTGGAGAGCTGTTACATATTTTGTTCTTTTATATGGTTCGTCAGTTGATAAGATCAGCTTCTGTTAACTGACTGATTCAATCTTATTTTCTCAAGAATGCAACACAATCCATTAGTCAGGTTAAACAAGTTGGAATAAAGAAAAAATGAGACCAGAAGGTGGAAGAGATCTAAAGGGGCTAATTTTTAAAATGATGTAGTAAAGGGGCTAAACTTTTTTTTTTGAACATTAGTAAAGGGGCTAAACTTACTCTTGTGTTTTATCTCTTCTCCTTTGATTGCCAAGTATGATGTTCGGAGTCCACATTATGCTCCAAAGTAGGAGCTTTTTCTCTTCAATTTATTTATTACTGGAAGACCATAGCAAAACTTACTTACAAATAATTTATTTGGATAACTAGAAGTTGTGAATGATGCTCAAAACTTTCCGAAACTTCTTTAATTCCTACTAGTTCCACATCTTTTGGTGCTCTGTTCTCTTGTATGCTAGTACTTGTCTCTTTCGTAAGGCATATAGGATTCTGCAAAGCAAAACATTGCATTTTCTCTATGATAAGTGTTGTGGCCTATCTCAAATATCATTTGGATCTAGCTAGTATTTTCCTTGAGTCCCCTGCTCTTAGTCTTTTCTCCAACATCTCTGTCGCAGGGAATATAGGATTCTGCAAAGCGAAACATTGCCTTTTCTCTATGATAAGTGTTGTGGCCTATGTCAAGTTCCGTTTGGATCTAGTATTTGCCTTGAGTCCCCTGCTCTTAGTCTTTTCTCCAACATCTCTAAAGGATGTTTCTTTTTGCTCGGAAATGCCAAAATCCTTTCAGTGTTACTTATTTTCTTCTGTTTCCTTATTCACTAGGAAAGAGCATCTGTGCCCCCTTTTGTTTTTATTTGCATTCATATAAGCTCTTTTACAGATAGTCGAGGGTTCACTAACATTTAGTTCAGACCTGGTTATGCTGAAGCCTGATGTGCATTTACTTGCCATTTCTATGCTAGGTTACTGAACTGGTAATGGATGAAAAACTTGGAAGAATGGTTACTCGAGTAGTGCTTCCTCGAGTTATCATGCATGCTCGCCATCACTATGGGGTATAGTCTATAGTATTTCATTTTCTTCAATATTCCTTCTCTGATTCCTGTAGCTTATATTAGCTAGTTATTTTTTGCCACATTAAATTTATGGGCCAAGCTAAACCCATCAAAGTTAGAATACCCTTAACCAGTTTAACACTGCAGGCATTCTCTGAGAATTTCACTGGACTTGAGCTAGAAGATGGAGGCGGACGTGGTACATCAGGTTGATATTTATCTTCTATGTTGAATGGATTCTTCTGAGATACACCCTCCTGCATTTTCTTAGCAAAAAGATGTCAACATTATAGAGTGTATCCTGCTAAATGAATATCTTTTTGAATTATGGATCGATTGTTTAAATAACAAAGTGCTGCAGGTTCTCATTGGGAGAAAAGGCTATTGATGAATGAGATCATGACTGGGTCGGTAGATACAAGATCAGTGGTTTCAAAAATGACTCTTGCTTTACTTGAGGACAGTGGATGGTACCGGGCTAATTATAGCATGGCTGACCGTCTTGATTGGGGACGCAACCAAGGACCAGATTTCGTTACCTTTCCCTGCAATCACTGGAAGGGAGCCTATCATTGTAACACTACCCAGTTATCTGGATGTACATTTAACAGGGAGGCAGAAGGTTATTGTCCAATTATGAATTATAGTGGGGATCTCCCTCAATGGGCTCGTTATTTTCCACAGGCTAACAAAGGTATTTCTTTACTTCCTTTGTTCTTGATATTTCGTTGTCATTGAAAACTGATTTTGTCTTGGATACACAATCTTTTTGTCGACTTTGAACTTCTGAGAAACAAGTCGACTAATAGTATTGTTGGGTGGATGCATGCCAATTACTATTTTGAAACCAACATTACTGGTTTAGTAAGTTTCTTGAACTGGCTTTCTGTTGTAACTTCTGGTGGATGGCTGTTGCAGGTGGTCAGTCATCATTGGCAGATTATTGCACTTATTTTGTTGCTTACTCTGATGGATCGTGTACGGACACGAATGGTGCTCGTGCACCTGATAGGATGTTAGGTGAAGTGAGGGGAAGTAGTTCAAGGTGAGGCGTTCGCCTGTAGCCTTTGGAGATTATATCTAATCGGATATTAGCTCACCCGTTTTTTGTTTTAATCCATACAGGTGCATGTCTTCTTCTTTAGTGCGTTCTGGATTTGTACGTGGCTCAATGGCCCAAGGCAATGGTTGTTATCAGCATAGGTGCTCAAACAATTCGTTAGAGGTATGACTTCGGTAATTACTAGCTGCTGTATTTGTTGTTCCATCTTTTGTTTTGATTTAGTTGCCTATCCAAAATAATGTATGTTAGCTCATTAGTTTTTTTGAGAAAGAGATATTAGCTCATTAATGATAAATGAGATGTGATTGAATGGTTCAAAGCTCAAGAGCTACGTTTAACCATGAGAGGATAATAGTTGGATATATCTTTCTCTTCCATTCCTTTGTATTCTCAATTTTCGAATTTGCATTTTGGAGATCTAAAGGCATGAAGTTTGTAATATTTGCAATCTGCCTAGAATTGTTATTAAAATATTTGCGATATGTCTAGACCAAAATATACTAGATAATTCTATTTCTATCGAGCCATACTAAGGAATAAACTTCAGTACCTACAAGAAATATCTACATTCTTGTGAAGCATAACTGTTAAAACTTGTGAATATTACCCTTCTAATATTAAAAGGCTATCTAACCATCCATGATAATGCCATAGTTCAAATAATGCTGAGGTAAAAAGAGGAATACTATATGTAATTATACCTTTTTTTTTGTTTGAACACAATAAAACAAGCAGTTGGAAAATACGGAAATAGCATATTTATCCTATCAAAATCAAAACTAAAATAAGATGGAATAGTATTGCTGAACCAATCTGAATATGTGAATATTGTAATTATCTCTTAAGGAAAGAGGTCAATAAAAAAATGTTACAGAGGTGAGTGTCATGTTAATATCTTCTGAGTTTTAAGTGTTAGCAATGAAATCTCCGGATGCCTCTATCTGATTGCTAGATCTGAGGTAGCTGTCCTAGTTCATTTCTTCCCGCTCAGATTATATTTTGGAAAAAAGAACGAATCTCGGGAAGGATATCTTACATTTAGCTTATTATATATGATTAAATTCCCACAGGTAGCAGTAGATGGCATTTGGAGAGTTTGTCCAAAAGCTGGTGGACCTATCCAGTTTCCTGGCTTTAATGGTAAATATTAATCATGCTACTTCTCTTCAATCACTAAAGTATCTCTTTGTTGATTTATGAATCTCCTCCTTCTGTTTACTTAATTTTTTCCTCAATTGTAGGTGAGCTCGTCTGCCCAGCTTACCATGAACTATGTGATGTGAATCCAGTTTCGTTGTCTAGTCAATGTCCCAATTCATGCAATTTCAACGGAGATTGCTTAGGTGGAAAATGTCGATGCTTTATTGGGTTTGGTGGTCATGATTGTAGCAAACGTGAGCTCCCGTACTTTCTCTGTGATAGTGGAATCTTTTGAGGGAAGTTGGTTTATTTGGTGTAATCACACTTCTGCTTTATATTTCAGGCTCCTGTCCTGGCAATTGTGGTGGCCGTGGAAAGTGTCTTGGGAATGGTGTTTGTGAATGTGATAACGGGTATACTGGCATTGATTGTTCCACAGGTAACATGGTTTAATTGATTCCTTCCTTGCACATGTTAGTTATGCTGTAAAAGGAGCAGTCAACTTTGCCCCTGTTTGGCCCAACGCTACCTTAGTTCTTTGAACCAGCTCAAAATCTTTTGGGTGCCTCCCCTCTTTCGTAAAACAAAATAAAATTGTGATCGAGCTTGGAAGTAATGGTACTTGAAGAAACCATTAGGTTGAAGATTTTGTAACTTCAAATTTGATCAGATCCCATAAGATAACATTCTGACAACATCTACTTTTCGTTATACCTTGTAATTGTGAATGCCTTTCTTTGTCTGCTAAATGAAACGTCAGTCAAAGGATGTGTTAGGGTTGATAGCTAACGTTCTCATTGGTGATACACAGCTGTTTGCGATGAGCAGTGCAGCCTTCACGGTGGGGTCTGTGACAATGGAGTCTGTGAGTTCCGTTGTTCTGACTATGCTGGTTACACGTGCCAGAATAGCTCCACGCTTCTTCCTAGTCTCTCTGTTTGCAAAGATGTGCTTCAAAATGATGTATCAGGACAACACTGTGCACCTAGTGAGTTAAGTATCTTGCAGCAGCTGGAAGAAGTAGTGGTGATGCCCAACTACAACCGATTATTCCCAGCTGGTCCTCGAAAGATTTTGAACATTTTTAGGGGTCGGGATTGTGATGGAGCTGCTAAGCGACTAGCCTGCTGGGTAAGTTTCTTCATCCAAAGCAACTCTTATGTTTTTTTCACACTGAGCTCAAAGAAATCTACCATGCATTTGTTTGTGCGTACGATTTATTCATTATTCCTGTCAAACTGCTTAAAACCAGATCTCAATCCAAAAATGTGACAAGGATGGGGACAACCGGCTACGAGTGTGTCATTCAGCTTGCCAATCATATAACGTGGCATGTGGAGCATCACTTGATTGCTCGGACCAAACACTATTTAGTAATGAACACGAGGGTCAAGGTCTTTGCACAGGTTGGGGCGAATTGGACGCTTGGTTTTAGAGGAGCCAACTATAGAAAATGAATTTGGTGTACATTGTAGGTAGTTTTAGGTCCTTTTTCTTTTTCATTGGCCTACTTGTAATGTGTTGTAAGCTTTTTTCTCTTTGGGGTAGGAGGAAAATGTGTGCGCGAAGCGCTCATAATTTAGTTTTTTTTTCTCCCATCCCAAATGTTCATTTGGTAAAAGATTTGGGATGGGAAATTAATTTGAGATTTTGGCTTTCAAAGATGAAAGTCTTGATGTAGAGGAAATGTAATCAAAGAAAAAAAAGGATAAGAGTTAAAAGAATTGGCCCAAGGCCTTGAAGCCATTAATTGTATTTTGTGTTTTACTTTTCTTTTAGATTTGATAATTTTTTGCATAGCAAGTGTGAGTTCAATTTTCAATCTCCTCGTATTTAGTCAATTATAGTATTTTTTATAGATATTTCTGTAACTTTGAGGTTTTTTTCTTCTATTTATGACATCTCATTATGGATTAGAGCTGTGAAATCACTCATGTTTGCGGTATTATTATGTTTACATAGGTTTGTTCTACAATGGATTGAAACATTTAATCATTTATTTAAATTAATCCACACACTTGTTATGACAGAAGGAACATTTTAACAGTCGATGAGGTGTGAATATTATTTAAATCATTAGAAATGTCAGTGCCTTTGATTAATCTATGATTAAAACATAAGTAACTATTTTAAATATTAAACTTCAGTTGCAATCTGATTAAAATGAACAAATCCCACTGACTTACCGTCTTTATTTTGTGGTAATTGTACAATTAAATTTGTCATTTAATTAAACAATGATTTGACTCTTTCTCCATTTCAAAAATAGACAATTTTGAACTCCAATGTATTGATAGATAGATACACCTAACTTTTACAATATTCACACCGACCCAAGAAAGAATCTTTTCACCTCAAAATTATGAAATTATAAAATTATAAAATGCTAGACTTTATTTGTTTTAATAATATAGTAGGGAGAGTAAGTAAAATATTTATATCTTCATCTTTAATCAACAATTCAGATGCACAAATCAAATTAGCGAGGATTCAAAGGTGTGTATTAGATATTGAGTGAGAAATAATAAAAAAAAAGAACTTAACAGTTAACACAAGGGGTGTACTAAAAAGGCATAATTTTCTATGTTATTGGACATTCTATTTTTAGCACGATTTTTAGTCTTTTGATTAGAGTGGAATTATGAAAGAAGATATGATCTTGCCATAATTACAACTTCTATTTATAGTCATGATTGAATAATATTCAACAAGACAAATATCAATAAAATAGGTAAAAATAACGTTTAAGTAATTTCTTTTCATATATCTAAATGGTTTTAAGTAGAACTACTTGATAGTCATACTAGTGCATACTTACTTTTGGTAAGTACCCAATTACAGTAACACAATTATCATAATTACCAACTTCCCATAATCCTCCATTGTATCTAAATGGTAGTCAAATAAATTATGATTACAAATTTATCGTACGTTATAAAATCAAAACTATAAAATGATAATATCATAGACGATAGGATGATAAAAATATTATTCTAATCAATTGGAGATTACAAAAAATAGTATTCCCCTATGTTGTAACAATAATCATAAAAAATAGTAATAATTAAAATTATGAAGCGGTTGGACAAAATGTGATAAGATAATCAGCACCAGCACAAGTGCAGGTACTTGAAGCATCATCATATGCATAGCTATAAGCACTAGGGCACGCACTCTTAAAAATCCTTGAGTAGTCCGTCGGCGAGCAAGTCGCCGGCGTCGAATGAACACCGGTGCAACAATACTCCGGCGTGTTGAATTGTGCACACGCGCTTTTACACGCCACAACTGCACCGTTATCTATCACTTGCAATTCCGTTGGACAGTTCGCATTTAGATCGGCGACGCAGCCGGCGTATTGACAATCACCAGATCCGCCGGAAGATCGTACTCCGATACCGACATTGTAGCCATCAACAAGGCTAACATCGTAAAAATCCTTCTCATCTTTGGTTTTCGCGATCGTGAATTCAACTAAACTCACCGGAGGTACGCCGCCGGCTCCGCTAGGGCATTTCAATGCACCGCAATCGCCGGTTATACATTTACCAGCTCCGGTGCTGTCAAAATTGCAACCGGTTCTTCCCCAGAACCGGCCGGAAAATCCTCCAGGAGCGGAGAGTTGGATAGTAGCGCCGGGAGTTAATGCAAATCCAGAATCGCCGGAGATAGGAACTCCGTTGCCGGAAAGTGTACCGGGCCAAACTGTGTAGCCGCAATTGTTTTGAAGTGTAAATTGTGTTGCTGAAACAGCAATCGCCTCTGCAAAATGGTAAGTAAATCTGTTACATACATGCTCTATATTTTCTGCGCGCGTATTCATGATTTAAGCTTTATTAATTCAATCTTCGAGATTTCTATCATTAAATCATTAAACTATGCGTCCACATAAATTTAAATACCAAAAGTCACGTTAAAAATACTGATTCAGATGAATCTAATATCGCTATAACTACGAAAGAGATAAAAACTTACCGAACATGAAGAAGGCAAGGAGAAAATAAGAGTGATTATGAATGGAGGCCATTGTAATTAGCAGAATAAACAGAGAATTAAGCAAATGAAAGTTATATTTGGATTATTAAGCGTTGAGTAATTTGTCTATTTATAGCCCATTATTTCCCATAACCCCACCCCCACCCCCTCACTCCCACCCACCCACGTAGGAAATTAATTATTAGTGGGTAAATTGCATTAACTGCTAACACGCAAAGATTACGCTGTTAATTATTTTTTCCTCAGATTTATTTTCCAAATATATATATATGACACTCCCTTTGATCCTTTTATCAGTTTATATCTAGGTAGGTAGGTTAAAAGGAATATGAAAAAAAAGTTAGTGTAATTATATTTATTAGTAAGTGTTAAGGAAGGAAAAATGAAAAACAGAATGATTCTCTGATTAATTTTCATCGAGT
The DNA here is from genome assembly GCA_029582405.1 of Solanum gandarillasii. NCBI lineage: Eukaryota > Viridiplantae > Streptophyta > Magnoliopsida > Solanales > Solanaceae > Solanum > Solanum gandarillasii. The sequence continues at coordinate 11,329 of JAJONY010032074.1, forward strand.
AATTGATTTAGCGATAGGGCGGTACGATCAATCCATAAAATTATGATCCGTCTAATTTGTTTAGGTTTGGATAACTCAACTTATTTTGACTTTTAATCAAACATGTTTTAATATCGGCTTGATATATGCACCACCAAAAATATTTGTTTAAATATTTTTGAAATATGTTTTTATTTTTGGTTTACTTGTTATATATAGTAATATTCTATGCATTTTTTTTAAAAAAAAAAATTAGATAATAACACAAATTATAAAAAATAAAATAAAAATGAATTTAGAACTTAGTATTGGACGGATTGAATTATGACTGATTTTTCGTCCATTTCAGTTCAAGTAACATTTAAGTGGATTAATGATCTGTCCATTTGTTAATCTATTTTAACATTTGTAGATTCAATCTAACCCTCTCATTTGACACCATTTTTAAAAAACCGTTTAACTAAAAATGAAAGGAAAAAATAAGGAAAACTGCTAAACGGGTCACGTGCTGAGCATCCATGAAGCACGTGATATCGACATATTCTTAATTTCTAAACCTAAAGGGGTCGTTTTGATAAAAATTTGAGGTATTTGTTAATTTCAGAATTATCTTATCCCAATATTCATAATGAAATAGTAAAATTACCATCCATATAAAAGGTATGATAAAATAATTTAATAAGATATTCTTTGTCCCCTTTTCAAGATAATTAGTATATAGATCTTTAAAACTGTGGACTAAGATCCCTTTTATGCAAATGAGAGGATTTTATGAGCAACCATTAGGTCCTGATCTAAAATTTTGTAAGTCATCGTTGCGTTAGATAATCAAAGTTGATAGATTTAAAATTTAAATTTTATATGTTTAATTTTAAATTTTTCGTTATCGAATTCATTGCATTTTTAAAACTATGAAAACTACTAGGAGTACTTGTAACAATATTAGTAGAAAATATAAGAATTTATGCTCCGCATTATAAGTGTTTGATTCAGATGAACTCGATGTCATTCTACATCTGCCACATGGATGATAATCGAAATTGGAAAAATTGACAAAAGTACTATTATCTAACTTGCATTGCAAAAATCTTGCCCAAAACTTACTTTACAAGTCTTTAACCCAAAATTTACGATATAAGTCTTTAGCCTAAAACACAATTTAGTATACAAGACTATACAAACTTTCATATTTCTTTTTTACAAAAAAAAATATAAAAACTTGATATATAATATGATACACCAATATAAAATATAGCTATATATAATAATATATAGTTTTATACACTATTATACAAAACAAAATTTCATCAAACTTTGCCAGTTGATTTCTCTCAAACGACAAGATGAAATCTTCTGAAAACTTTAAAAAGGTGGTTCTAGTGATGACCTATCATCCCTAATAGGTGAGAAATCATGTGTAAAAATAGATTTTCATTGAAAAATATTTTTAAAATGACTGACAATTTGCTCTCGAAATTTTGCTATAATAATCATATATGTAATTGGCGATTTTTAGAGTTGTGGATGGAATTGTGAGACGAGTCTTGTTACCTTAATTCGTCTCATCAAGATTTGACTTTTTAGTTTGAATTTTTCTGAAGTGAGGAGGGGGTTGTAGTCCTATGACAACTTTCTAGGGCTCTTAAATTCTTTTCTTTTTGAATCACATTAGGTAAAGATTGAAAACATTGATTAAATTATATCAATAATTTTATGGGTGGCTCTAGAATGGAATTATCTCAATGTTTTATCTATAAATTTGAATAATACATAAGTAAATATTAGATCCGAGATTAATGTTATCAAAGGAAGTTAATATTCCGATGGTTATATTAACATAATTTCTTAAAATTTTAAGAGAAAATCTAAATCATGTTTTTTTTATAGAAATTATTGTATAAATCATGTCTTATTGCACATGTTTCCATTTTTTCAGCTACACTAGCATTAATCGGTTTTTTTCTGAGTAACTTAATAGATTATACTTTTTATATATTATTTTATTTTTCTTAATGAGCGTAAAATAATGCATGATAACACTTATTTTAAACCAATTTGATAGAGTAGGGTTTAGCAAAAAGTCAAAATACTATTAAGAGATGTTGGCAAAACTATAGTTCACCTGCCCTAAGTGTCTAGGACTAGGATACAACTAAATTTACTATCCATTCTGGTATAAATTATTTAATTACCATAAAAAAAATGAGCTTTTTCCATCTAGTTAGGTAAGTAGTAGATTCTGTATTACCACAAAAATGCATAACATGAAGAATTGAGTTTTAATCCAAAGGTTGATGGGTAACTTATTTAGTGTAACGTTTTACCGAACACTTGCATCGACTCATCTCACTTAACCCATGATACCTGTTTTTATCTCCTACAAGATTTTTTTTTATATTTCGAAGTTCGATTGTAGAGGACTTCATATTTAGTTAGAACTCGAACATGAATTTGATATCTTTAATTAAATATGAAACAATATTTATTACTCCGTCATAACTTTTGTTGATTTTTCTACAAGAACATATCACATGTAACCTTTGATTAATGGTTCCTACAAGAACCTAGCACACATAAAACTTTTGACTAATTGGTTCCTAGCTACAAGAACCTAACACATTACATATATATACATTCCTAAAGGATTTTTTTTTCAAGAGTCCGAAGTCAAAAGGGTCACTTTTTTTCATCTAAAATGCATAAATGGCCTATCAATTTTTTTAAAAAAAAAACAAAAGGGACAATTTACTCTTGAGGGAGCAAGATCATTTTTTATTAACAAAGAAATTGAGCCGTTCATGTATTTTGGAGGAAAAAAAGTAATCATTTTGGCTCCGCTTAATAACGGTTGAAAAAGTCTAGCTTAGATAATGTTTGCTAATATCTTATATAAAATAAAATACAAAATATAAAATCACCCTAAATTTGTCTGAAAAAATTAGTTACAAAATTTAACTTTTGCAACGTCTCTTTACCCCTGTACACTTATTTAATTTGCTATGGGTACGGTGGTATGATTTTTCTAAGTTAAGGACGAAAGTTATGGTAGCTTATTATATATCTTCTTACTAGGGTGAAATATATATTATGGGCTCGTTGATATGTGAGTTGGGATAAATAAAAATATTTCATGAGTTAAAATACGTCATCAGATTAGTAATACCCGCGTCTTCTATATAAGATAGTTAATCCCATGCCATTTTATTATATTCCATGAGATAAGGATTCCTTATCCCATTGATTTAGTGGCAAATTAATAGCTTAATTTGCCACTAAATTAAGCTATTAATTAGTAAAATTAGGTATTATATATATATATTTTCTAAAATTGGTAGTATAATATTATCTACGGACATCAATGCCATAAGAAGACAAAATATAATGGACGTGCACTTTAGGATTAGAGAATTCCCACTTCATACACTTTTTTTCGTTCTTTCTCTTAATGGTGCACACATGTTTTAGAAATGATGAATTTATCTCTAAATCAACCAAACACGGAATAAGAAAATCCCGCACATTTTATCCCATGAGATTGCTATCTTATCCTACGTACTAAACGAGCCACAAGAGTGTAGACATGAAAGGGATTAAGGGAAGACAATAAAGAAACCTAATACACGCAAGATGTTTCATTTCAACCTAACTCACATGACGATTAAAACAAGACTTTTTAATTGTAAGTGTAAATAATCTATTCAGAATTCAATAAGTAAAAATAAATAGAGTATAGGATGAACAAGCTCAATCACTTACACGAACGATGCATATTGAATAAAATCTCTTTACTCTTAACTAAAGGATCCTAATATTATTGGGCTTAAGAGGCATGAATTCGAATTAGTTGGGACGCCAAAACACGTACAGAGAGAAAAGCCGAAGGAAAGCTATGACAACAAAACAATTATTCCTCCGTGCAAAATTTGGAGGATCAAAAACATTGTATTATCCAACAAATGAAAATAAAAGAAAATAACTATTTACATCACTAATACTAAGTGCAGATAGGAGTATCTTTCTAATGACTTTTCATTCTAAGAATTTTATTCAGTTTTTCATTTACAGAACCAAAAATAGGATATGGTCTATAATTAAAGTAAGCAGCAGAAGCAATGTATATACATGAGAAAAGTACATAAATTTTTCCCCATATAGATGAGTAAAATGTAAAGAATATAAAAATACCAGTAATAGCCATTACTAATACTAGATTAGCCAAGCATTTTGCTGTTGATAGTTCTTCTTCTGTTCCTTCATTTGGGAAATGACCATTAGCAATGAAATCAAACAGTAATCGATCTTTGAAGTCGAACGTCTCCATCAACCATTTAGAGACCTCTTTTTCAGATTCTGGGATTTTATCAAGAGGAACACGTCGAACATGAATGTGTACTTCGGAAGGATCAACACCAAATGCATTGTCCAAAAACGTCGGGCACTGATTTTTGTATGCAATAGTCACATCATAAACTGCAGATTCAGCAAATTGGACAGTATGATTGTTTGAATAAAAAGGAGATAAAACATACCTTATGAAGATCAAGAATAGATAAATAAGTCATAAAATCACTATAATAGTAAATTTACAACCTTTTTTGCCAAAACCTTAGTCCTAAACAAGCTGGGGTCGGCTATATGAATCCTCACTATTCCACTTAAGCTTAGATTCATATAACTGACCCTAACTTGCTAGGATAAAGTCGTAGTTGTTGTCGGCAAAAAAGTTTTTCTCTATTAGTGTGTAAGTGTAGTGATATGATAGGTTACAAACATTTTTGCCATGCTAAAATAATTGATCTAGGTGTGAAATTCTCACAAAGTACTAATGCACTTTACGCACTATAACAATAAAGTCAAAGAACTAGTTTTGTCACATTAAAGTTAACTGGTTTCCCCTCAAATGCGACAGGGGAAACAAAAGTGGAGCAAAAACAAGTATCTATTGAACATGGTAAAAAGATAGAACCTGCATCCAAAGAGCTCCGTAATATTTCCAAGCAGGCATAAAAGCCTTTTGTCTTAGGTAGCAGCACATTTTTTAGAACAGGTAATCCATTCTGGCTGGCAAACTTTTGGCTTGCTTTGCACTTCTCGTCACTGAATGTAAAGGAAAAAAATACAATTTCAGAGATAAATTAGAAGTAATGCAAGCGTAAATTCAATAGTTGAGGTCCATTGGGAGAAACAGACAAGAATACAAGACCCAAAGGACCAAAATAACAAAAGAAATGTGTAAGATAAACCTGCCTATAATCTGTTCCTTCAGGGAAAACAGTTAGCCACAATGGATCCTGCGGATTGGTAAAAGTTGAAAGTGTTTCTTTTATCACCGGTTCATCTACTACCCAGTCTCTCTCCAGTGGAATGAATTCTAACACATAGAATCCCCAGCCAAAGACTGGCAATTTCATCAAACTTTTCTTGAGTAGATACTTGATGTGGCCCAAGCACCCTTTCCTATATGCAAGATTCCACACGTACATCCAATCTACCTCTGTTCTGTGGTTGGCGATCAGCAGTACACGTTCTCTTGGCGGAACTTTATCTCCAGAAAATACCACAGTGGTTTCATTTACTTTTTCGAATAGGAATGGCCACAATCCAAGCCAAAGACCAAACAGAAGCGCAACAACTTTCCTACTATAAAGTGTGCTGAAGAGGCGCAAGAGTACAGCTGCCACAGGCACGAAATAGATCAAGAAAACAAATGCAGTTGAAAGAAGAACTGATAAACATATCACACCCCTTATAATTCTAAAAGGAGTCAGAGGAAAATGTTTTGATTTATTAGCAGAAGCAGGGGTCTCTTGTAATTCCATCCTGCTTTGGTTCGGTACTCAAGGCGATTATGTCATACTACTAAAGACCTGCGCAGGGTAAAGTCTCGAACATGCACTCACAATACCTTTACCTTCAATCACTAAGAAAGAGGGTAATCGAGTGAGGCCCCACGTCAATGGAGGACTACAATTCTTGGAATTGATATCTGCAGTAAGACAACAGAAAAGGCATATCAGAACAGTGTCATCAATGTAAGTTAGATAGGTGATTGCCAAAGTTTCAGAAAGTGATTAGGACACCAAGAGTCTGCTGGAGTGGTGTTTAGCTAATTTTTAGGATCATAGGAACAGGTAATATTCAAATCCAGAAAGAATATTACAATAGTAGAGGATGCTATATATAGTGAAACGTTTCATAGTCGAGAATCAATTTGGAAGATCATTGATTATATCTCCAGTGTGACAAGAATGAAAATGGAAGTTCTCCACATTCTGCATTCATATAAGCCCCGAAGTTCTCTACATTCTGCTTTTATACAAATCCCTAATAGTAAATACTACACCAGATATAAGCACACATTTTCTATACATTCTATAAAAGAAATTAAAGCTAGTAACATTCACTACCCTTTATTAGCCTTTGTGCATTAGCAACATGTATGTTTAGGTTGATAGCAGAATTGTAGGCATTTGTCGAGTACATGTAATGTTATTACGCCAATGAATCATTACTATCTTGGACAACAACACACATACTCAACACTTCTTCTGTCAATCGCAACACAACATGAGTAATTAGTTAGCAAACCAAATGGCACATGACACTCAGCAGGCAATAATGTTAAATGTTGTTGCAGAGGACATATTCAGAAACAATGTAAAAGGGAAGCCCAATGCACAAAGCATCCTGCTGGAAGGGCCGCGCCCCAAGGAGTGTGATGTACACAACCATTACTCGGTCAAACACCACATCACGAAAGGGATCCCTAATGCAAGGGTTAGTTAGTGGTTGTTTCCATAGCTCGAACCCTGACCTATAATAGATCATACGAAGACAACTTTACTATTGATCTAAGATTCAAAAACAATGTAATTCCCCTTTATAAACTCAATTTAATTTGTTTCCTTCCATTGACAACATAAATCCATTTTCTAGGGCACAAAGTATAATTTACTTAATTATTACTCCTATATCTAACATGAAAATTCTTTTCTTTTCTTTAGAAATTAAAATTTTCATATACTCTATCCTCCCGAGACTCCACTCATGAGATTACACCAGGTATGTTGTTTATCATACAATTTTCAGTAATTGGGAAAAAAAACCAAAAACAGAACAGATCTTTGCACATATATATGAAGATTCAAAAACATATATGAAAAAAATAAATTGCATACCTAAAATTGAATCAATTCAGAATTGGAGAGGGTGTAATGAAAGGATAATTGTTGAGATGAAGGCAATAAAACAGTAAGAGAAGACTTATTCAGCATAAAATTTCCGATTTAGAAGAAAAAATAGAACAGAAGAGAGGTGACGTGTATCCCGCGGAATAATCGAGTTGTTAAGGGTGGAAAGACGACCAAACAGTGGGATGGTGGTTGGCAAGATCCGTATTATTCTCACGTTTATCCTATCATTATAAACAACAACCCTACCTGGAATATTCTTCTTTAAGCATACTCAATTTATTGTTTGGTACTATAATATAGGACCCATTTGACTACAAATATATTCAGGAAAAAAACTTGGGAATTAGTGGTAATATTTCGAGTTTTAGAAAAAATAATAATTAGAATTTGGGCCAATTTTTAGTATTTGGGAATTTTTAAAAATTACCCCAAATTTTTATAAAAATTTAAAGTTTTGAACTAAATTTTATTCATAGTTTGTTGTACAAAATTTATATCATTATATACATATTTTATACAGTTTTTATCCGAATTTGCTCTTCAAAGTTCCTTCCAATTACAAGTAATATAATACAAATTAATGGTATTTACCGTTTGTTTTCTTCCTTTTTTTATTTTTCAAATTCATATTAATAATATTCGTTTTATGATTTTTTATGGAACATTTTCATTATAAAATGATAATATAAACTTATGAGTACTTTTAATAATTATTAAAATTTATGGGTATAAATCATATTTTTTTTAAAAATCAAATATTTCTATCAAACCTATGATCAAACGCATGGTGAAATTTCATCCAAAAATAACTTGAAAAAATGAATTATATACTCTAGATATGTTAAGATTTTTGTCCTTATAGAGGTGTGTTTAGTAGGTCCCAAAAAGTAAGTGATTTATTTATTTATTGTTTATTTAATAAATAAACAGAAAATATTATTCCATCTAATACAATTATGGATAATATTTCTTGCTTAATGTTAATTATCAAGACAGTTAAAATGCTTGAATATGAACAAATTATTTAATTTTCTTATTTTGATCAAATTTATATTTTCAAGACGGCTAACTCTCAAGGATCAAATTAAACCTATTTTATGTTCACATACAATTTTTTTATTTTTTTTATTTTTTTAAATGACCCTTTTGTTGTTTACTGCATTTCACTTCTTACAGTATTTTCTTGATGTTATTGTCTCCGTTGTTGATTATGTACTATTTTTCTTATTAGATGTTTTGTTTTATATACTGTTTCCTCTTCCTTTACTTGGTTTGGATGTACTTGAGCCGAGGGTCCTCCGGAAACAGCCTCTCTACCTCCACGAGATAGTGATAAGGTCTGCGTACACTTTACCCTCCCCAAACCCCACTTTGTGGGATTTCAATGAGTATGTTATTGTTGTTGTTGTAAAATGACCCTTTTAAATCACCCTAATTTCATGAATTCTCAATATATTATACATTGTCACGCCGGCAGCTATATATGGCAATTAAGAAGAATTCAACTCAATAGTGTTCACACTAATAAAAACACGTGTCGACTTTAATTACCATTGTATCCTTATTTCATGTTCTCTTAAAATCAAGTTTCAATAAATGATCAATGAATATGAACAAATTACTTAGTTTTCTTATTTTAATCAAATTTATACTTTCAAAACTGCTAACTCTCAAAAATAAAATAAGAAGAATAATTTCATCTATGCATTGATTTTATGAAAGACAAAAGTATTAAGAAACATCTATTTTAATAAAGACGACAAGTAAACAGAAACGCATAGAATAATAATGTTTGTATTCTATTGATCATGGCACACTATATAAATATTTTCGAAATCTCTTATGCAAATTCATCGCTTATTTATTGCTATATACTCCCTCCGTTTAAAAAAGAATGACATTCTTTTTTTTTTAGTCTGTTTAAAAAAGAATGATCTCTTTCCTTTTTTGGTAACAATTTTAATTTCAGTTTTTTACGTGACATGTTTAAAGCCACAAGATTGAAGGGCAATTTAATACATTTGACATAATTTTAATTTAGGACAACAAGATTCAAAAGTCTTCTTTATTTTTCTAAAACTTCGTGCCAAGTCAAACCAGGTCACTCTTTGTGAAACGGATGAAGTATTAATATATCACTTTCAATTTTTTTCTTAAATTTCATATCAAATTAAAATAGAATAATCAAACTAAAATAAATAAAATATCTTTTAATTATACACAACTTGCTAGAGCACCAAAAATCATAGAAAACAAAATGTACTTAACAAAACAAAAGATTGTGCATCCCAACGCGTCCACCAACGGTTGAATTCGCACCACATAAAACTCATTTGAGAAAACAACTTCACTCACGGCATCATATTATTTTTCGAGGATGAATCATATTGAGCTGATCAGGTTCAATAATATCCTCACATTTCCTTGGTACTCACAAATCCTTTTTACTTGTCCGTGAAGTTATTACAAAATCTTCAACTTCAGAAATTGATGAATCAACAACACTAAAGTAATTTCTTCTAATCAAATAGTATGTTTTAACATATGATCTCAAAAACACTAAAAGCAAAAATCCATTAAGCATTGAATTAAAAAACCAAGCTCCCATTCCATTACATCCACCTTTATAAAAATGCAACAAAAGAACTCCAACATGACAAGCCAAATTACACCCCAAAAACACCAAATGACAATTCATCACGAACGGAAATCGGGCTCTTCTGAGCCCGATTTCCGTCCAAAATCGATACCCATAGACCAAAGCGAAAACTAAAGTCATAAGTAAAATCGCTATAACTTGAAAAGACTGTGAAAATTCAAGCCATAAAAACGACATACAAATGAGAATCGAGTGATTGAAAATTTGAAAAAACGATAAATTACGACGCCGTATTATAGTGAAGAATGTGCGAAAAATATGAAGGAAACGAGAGAGATAAAAAGTATAAGACCAGAAGAACACGCGCCCGGAAGGGCGCGTGCCGATCGGGAAACAGAGTAGCCATTGGAGCGGCGTTTTCGAACGCCGCCATATCCACCGCGTGTCGCGGATCTCCGCGACAGCTGAGGATAACATTCCGAGGAAAATAGTGGCGGAGATTAACGACATGGAGAGGCTATGGAGGGCGGGGATAGGTCCGAGAGGGATAGGGCGGCGCCGCCGTATAAGGAGGAGGAGCAGGTGGAGGGTGGTGGAGGTGAGGATAAAAGTGGAAATAGATAAAATGAGAAATGACCACGTTGACCCTAATGTAATTGGACTCCATTGAAATGATGTAATTGATGGTTGTTCTGATAATAAATAGTTGATTCTTTGTATTGTTGTTGATGCTAAATTCATGTTGTTGTTTTTTTGAATTAATGTGAGATTTTTTGGTTCATTATAAACTATGGGCTATAGCTTATTAGTCTATTAAATAATAAGTTGTAGAATTTTTTATTTAGTCTATGGTTTTCATCTTTTCTATATTGGCTGTTATGGGGTTTTGACATTGACATTGCTGCCAAGAAGAGTCTCTTCTAGAATATTAGTAGTATAATTTAAGACCTTGTTTAGTTGAGGAATAAGTTATTTTTGAAACTAATTATTTCAGATTAGTTATTGCATCCTTGATGTAGTATAAAAATAGCATTATAATGTCGAGATAACTACTTTGAGGATAAGTTGTTTGATGATTTTATTTCAACCAAATATGAATAAATTATTCTAAAATTAATTATCTCTTATCTGTTTTACCAAATGAGAGATAAGTATTCCTCGTTCATTGAGAAGCTTAATTTTCATCTCTAATATTAATAGATTTAGGCAGGACATTATTGTATGTGAAAGATAATCCAAGTGAAAAAGACTTTTCTATCAATTTTCAACAAGGAAGAAAAATTAATGCCAGGAATTTGCTATCATGTACTGGTAAACATTGGCGGGCGGATGATGCATAGTAAAATTGAGACTTTTCATTGTTACGAATGAATTTAATGACTTAGAAAGTTATATAAAAAACGAGTATTGAGTTCACATGAACCTGGTATTTATACAGGGGCGGCTCAATATAATTTGTGGCCTAAAGCATTAGAGGCCTAAAATCTATATAAATTTTATCTATATCTATTTATTTTTCTAAATTTCTAGACGTAAATTACTACTTAATATATTTTATATAAATGATTTTTCAAACACTTTTTTTTTTTAATTATTAGTTTTAAGTAAGATTTTATCAATTCAACATTGAAAAACATCGTTTTATTGAGACAATTATTATATGAATTATTAACACGATTTTATAAGTAATAAGTTGATAAACTTTAAAGATAAGAGTTAGAATCATAGAATTTGATTCAAAAAGTTGATAACTTGGTATACCTACTTTAATATGAAAATTAACAAATAAATTAAAAAAAATAAATTTGTAATGCACTTTGTTCAACACTTTTCGACTATTGATTCATATTTTTGAGAGTGTATTACTCTAACTATCAAAGATTTGAAGAAATAGAGTGCAAAAAGAGTTACAAAGGATAAATAATGTGAGTGTTAACGAAGAAAATGTAAGAATTCAAAACAATGTTTCCTTAATTTCTTCTATTTGAATAGGGTTAAGATACATAATTTTGTATTTATAAAAATTTGAGGCCCCCAATAAGGCCAATGCCTAAATTTTATAGGCAAGAGCCGGCCCTGTATTTACATATATATTAACATTACTAAAACTTAACAAATATTAGATGGAATAATCTGACCGCATAGTTTAGAAAAACTAATAGGTTCAACTGTAACAATTTAAAGTTTGAATTCATCAAATTAAAATTCTAGATCTGTCTATACGTTCTTTGGTAATGCCCGTTTAAGCTCATATGTATGACAATCACAATGCATATGGAAGGCAGAGCAAATATTATGATATGTCTACTTCGATCTTTTGCTTTTTCTTAGCGTGTGCTATTTTCAAGGTGCTGCTCATCTTTTTATTTGAGAATTGAGACCAATATTAGTGGAGTTGGACCCCAAACATAGGAGAGTTGGAATATCATCTACTTTATATAGATGTGTGTAAGAAAATGCAAAATCATATCATATATGCACAGTGTGATATCCTAGTGCCACTCCAGGACTTCGCTCAATTGACAAAAAGTTGAGGGACTTGAATTTTAGGTCACAAATTCTAATCCAACATCTTGCAAGTTAAGTTCAGTATTTAAACGAAGAAGGTCACGATTGACTCAAAGGTTTGGTTCCACAAATTTGAAGGTTTCAATTGACCCAAAAGTTTGACTCCATGAACAGATTTTGAAAGACTACAATTGGTCCAAATTTCATTTAAAAGCCCATCATTCCAAGTTTCAAAAGGCTGCACAATTAGCCCAAAGGTTTGTGCTAGTTTTTTGAACACTATATATCAAAAGGGATCTTCTTTTGGTTTGTGTTTTTAGAGAGGATTCCTTTTGATCTGTTAAAAAAATGTTCGTTTTGAGGCTAGCCTTGATTCCAGACAAATTTCTTTAAGTCATAAAACAAAAGTCCTAGTTACTTGATAACGACGCTGGTGGAATGTAACACATATTAAGTGGAACAATCGAGAGATAGAATGCAAGCTAGTCAGGACACCATCGTAAATGTATAACCAATAACTCAATAGCTCCAATAAATCTAATTGAAAGATATCTTATCCATATATTTCATCATTTGAGAGTCATACATACCTAGGCAAAGGTTATTGTCATTGGAACTTTACTTGTGTATATGAGTGACAATTTCCACTACTCAAAAGTAGGAGGCCATTACTGTCTTTTTATGCACATGGGCTGGTCATGTCACATACCCAAAATTAGTTACTTTCAATTATTTCCAGCACTTATAAGAATTATCCAGTTTGTTGGTGTCCCCAATCTTCAATCATGTTGTGTGATAGTGTCATCTAATGGGCTAAAGGTGTTGTATCATATGCTTAACTGTTTTGTACTTGATACTGAAAGGATGAAGGATGTATAACTAAGAATATACAAAATTAAGGTATGTAAAGAATAAAACGCGATAAGTTTAAAGAGATTTTTAGGCGTTCGGACTATTCTTAACCAAAAAGTATATGAATACTTTCAGTGTTCGAAGTCTATATTGGAGAGCCTCAACTGCACACAAGATTCATTCGGAGACCGAAATTTCTGATTAAAAATGAAACAGTCCCGCACCACAACTCATATTTAAACTCATATTTAAGCGCGTTTTTCTTTCTCTAGTACTCCCTCCGTCCCTTTTTAGTTGTCCACTTTAGAAATGGCACACAGATTAAGGCAACAATGATTAGCACAGTGAAGTTACAATTTTACCCTTATGACAACTTTTCACTTCAAAATTACAACCACTTATTTGAATTAAAGT
>JAJONY010032075.1:0-13915 GCA_029582405.1 Solanum gandarillasii
AAAACACTATCACACCAAAGTAAGAAACATAAGTACAAATGAGTAACATGCATCTGTTTTCCTTTTAGGAAAAGTTTTGAAGACAATTCTAACTTATATTATGCAGTCGGTACTCATCTGCCTAAATGTTGCAATATTATTATCTTTGGGAAGACCTCCTTTGAGGTAACAAAGCAATGATTTCTACTCGAATTACATATAATTTCAATTCACAAGTTCCCCAGTTATCAGATTCACATTTGACAAGTTAATTGAGGAGATAATGGAAATAAACACACTTGAACTATTACTTTTCCGCGAGTTTCACACGTGAACAATTGGTTGTTCTCCTTTTCTTTTCCTACTTGAACTATCACTATGTGAGTATCATTCTTGATAACTTTTTCACGAGTTTCACCCGCAAACAATTTGTTCTCCTTTTCTTTTCCTAACTAAACTATCACCATTTATGTATTATAAGGGGAAAATGATGGTTTTTTATGTTCTTTTGGATAGCACAGGACAGGTTAATGAATGTCTCAGACTGAGAGTTGTAGTGATGCCTCTACAGGTACTCCCGTAGACAAAATCAAAGCTCTAGCCTCTGCCTCTCTTGCTTCGTCTTCCTCTGTTACTGTTGATAGTTTTGCCCCTTCAGGTATCAGCTGATTAATTTTTCTGTAATTTTTCCTCAAGATTTGATATCTTCTTTCTTTCTGTTGTTAGTAATCCATCCTATGTGTGTTACTTTTTCATCAATTTTAATAATTCCTTTGTAAAATTTGACTATATCCAGATCCTAAGAGACTACTAAGAGTGACAACAATGTAGAAAACAGAGAGAACCAAGGTAGCTTATCGATCTAACCACTGGCATGTAGCACAGTTTGCAACAGGGGAACTATTTACATTATTCAAAATCTTTAAGATGATGCAGTTGTCTTGCAAAGTTTTGATCTTTTTACTCCCAAGTTAATTGAAGAGAGAACGGGATTTCACATGTGAACAATTGGTTGTTCTCTTTTTCTTTTCCTACCTGAACTATCACCATCTATATATCATATTTAATAACTCTTTCGCAAGTTTAACACGTGAACAGTTGGTTGTTCTCTTCTTCTTTTCTTACCTGAACAATCATCTTCTATGTATTGTAAGAGAAACAGTAATATTTTTTTATGTTCTTGTGGATAACGCTGGACAGATCAATGAATGTCTAAGACTCAGAGTCCTTATAGACCAATAAGAGTGGCAGCAATGTAGAAAACAGACAGAACTAGAGAGTAGTTTATTGATCGCATATACAATACAGAAAAAGTAACTCATAATATTATCGTCAACCAAAATAACCACTTACTAAGAGCAAAACCTCGTGAACTCCAGACCGAACCTCTTTTCATTACTACACGTACAGGGCATTTTTGGAAGGGGAAAAAATCAAAAAATATTTCCTTTATTCTAATTTATATGAAGAATATGCAATTTTGAGAGTTAATCACATTTTAATATGCTTTTCAAATATTTTTTTAATTTCCATTTCATTTTTATATTCTTTCATTTGTTCATGTTAAATATAGAAGTGAAAATTCATCAGGGATAAAAACACCAGTCTTTTGGTTGATCTGTTAGGACCTAATGACGACGAAATAACTCATAATTATAAGCAGAAGTAAGCTAAATCTTTCATTGAAAATCGAAGTATGAGATAGAAATATTTTCAAATTTAAACACACCATAATCTCAAATGTGAAGTACACAATAATCTGAAAAAACCCCCTTGCAGCTATAACCTTAGGATGGTTTCAATAACAAAATTTCCCCAAGTCAAAATAACATTAGGTTTAAACGGAAGGTAACAATTCAAAGTAACAAATACAACATTGAACAGACGGAAAGATGCATTAGAACAAGAAAACTCAACACAGCAGAAACAGAAGCATACCTTTTTGTTCGTTCGTAAAAGAGAACCTCTGAAGAGTTGATTTGAATCAGCACATAGTGAATGTGTTGTTTTCCCATGGAAATAAAGGAGCTTTCAAAAACACACGGCAACTGATCACGAAAAGGCAAAGACGATGCCCTTTTGGATGACCACAAGGGATATGGAATGCAATGGCTCCACAAGAAGATCCTAATCTCTCCTGACGAGCAAGAGAATAGGTGGAATTGAAACACACGCGTCAATCAAAGAAGAAACTGAAAAGAGAAATTACCAGTTTACCCTTAGGTTGTCCGACGAAACCCTCTCTTATTAAGAATGATGATGATGGTGATGATGACTAGTGGGGAGCCGTCCATGCTTCGCACGGGCCCAATATGTATTTTGTTGTGATGAACTTTATTTGTCAGTAAACTAAAAAAATAGAGATAATCTGCGAGTAAATTGACTTTGTGTGGCTAATTGATGAAAAAAGTCTATTCATACTATTCATTTTAGTGTATTTACTGACTATGTCCCCAAGTTCAAATGTGAGGCCTTTATTTGAGGATGTAATAAAACAACATTTACCATTACAACTAATTGAGCAGCTTGTGTTGTCCTTCTGCATTTACCTGAATCAGCTATGACTGTCGTGTTTTGCAAGTTTGAATATGCTTTAAGGTGGAGGAATTTTTGCAGTGATCTTTAAGCTACCTAAACGAATGGCCAACATGTAGTTTTTCAACGCAGAAACAAAAAATCTATCTAATAAAGAGACAGATAAATCAAAACAGTCAGCAGTTAATTTCAGCGATGTGCAACAAAATTCATATAACATAGCCACCAAGTTGAGCATAAAATCCATCAGAACACATTAATGAGGACTTCATATTACTTCAGTTTTGAATCCTCCGGCCTCAACTATCCAAGCCACATTTTTACTGAATTTTCCTTTCAAGTGTACTTAAGTAGCTCAAAGAGCAAAAAGCAAAGTTACCACTGACAACTACGATGGACTGCTAATTTTTACATGTGAATCAAAAGATTGAGCTCGCATAACAACATGTAATATACCAAAATCATATTAAATTTCAGATCGAACACACTCTAGCTTGCAGCTCTCAAGCAATTTGGATACATTTATATGTAAAGATTGGCTAAACTCTTGATAAACAAACTATCTAATGGTGGAAATATGACATAGCACAGTGAAAATTGATCAATTTAGCGCCATCACTGCATTTTCATACTCCTTGAAAAGAGAAATGGATGGAAATGGACCAGCCAAGCTATGCCTAATGACACCATCTCTATCTCTTAACTACTTTTGTACTTGGCTTCCGATTGATGCTCAGCTCAGGTAAAGGACAAGAACAATTAGGAGTTCACATACAACAACAAGCAAAATGTTAAATAATTTGAAATCCTGATATATAATTTTAGCTTCTGGGCTGTGGAGGTATGTCAGTCCTTTAGTTGCCTCGAGAGTGATCTTCATTCGGAGATTCTATGGTAGTGGTTGGAAATAAGCACTTCTCTGTTCAAGATGTACCAAAGATTAATTCACCTCAAATCAGATGCGGATTCATGATTTCAAGTTTATGGATTTCATAGTAAAATAAATTTCTTATACATGGTTTAGAAAAAGCGATTGGGTCCCCATGAATCTACATATCATATTGTGGATCCACCCTTGCGTCAAATAAGCAATTATGGTTTTAGACGAACTATACTTACTTCTGAATAGATGATTTTCCAAATTTCCTCTCGGCATGAATTCGCACACCAGAAGCCTATGTTCATCTTCTAAGGTGGCTCAGGTAAGTGATTTACGGAGAAAACAGTTAATGAACTTATCAAGATGAAGAGTTAAAGGAAATATGATAGAACTAACTACATTATGGCAAAATGATCTATGTTTAACAGTTTCAATGTCTTTAATAATACGATCATTGAAAATTTTAAAGGGAAGAGTTTATATACCAGTCATTCCCTGTGACCTTGAAAGCTTTCTTGAAGAACTTCACTTTGACTTTGAGGAGTCAACGGAGCCGATAAATATGAATATGATCATGGAAATGACGCCTAATTAATATGTATCTTTGTATGTCTTCTGTCTGTTCGTAGCAAAAGTTGCACCAGCTTACATCAATTAAGTAATAAATTGAATAAGTCATAACATGACTATCCTATAGCTTATTTCAAACTGAACACGTACAACTCCATTACGTTTTTTGCAAATATTAAAATAGCTCAACCCTGCTGTTTTGAATAATTCAAAGGGTAATACTAGTAATTCAATATATGACAATTTTTGTAATAAAGATGTAAAATTTAGTAGAAATAGAAATTTATAATGGTACCTGATTAGCAAATCAAATTCATGACTATCTTCTCGGCTCATTCGCTCTGGATGAACTTGAAGTTTTATAATGAACTTACTTTCAACAGGGTTATAAGCATCCAGATCATAAAATTCTTCAATTAAACCATCAGGGGCGAATGGTATAGGAACAAATCTGTGAGCCGATTTTCTAATTTCCTGAAGGTATAGGACTGAAATCTGCATTTTTTCATTTTGTAATGAATGCCTGAATCAATGGTGCAATGCGTTTCCTCAACAATGCATGAATAAGATCATAGCAGCAATCTTAGGAGAGTGTTAGGTGAAAGTTTCAGAGGAAAGCTTTTTGAATAATCTCATCATAAACTACATTATATTTTGTGTCATCATCAAGACTCTCTGGGTTTGGCGGTCGAATTAATATTTTGACATTATTTGAAGCTTTTGCTCTTGACAATGCAACATAGAGTTGACCATTTGAAAATACAGGCTCTCGTAAATAAATTTCCACAAAATCGAATGTTTGGCCGTGGGCTTTATTAATAGTCATCGCAAAACATAATCTTATCAAAAATTGTGTTCTTTTAAATTGGACCGGTAACTTTTCATCTTGTGATGACATTAATGGGATTCTTGGAATGAATACATGTGTATTTTTAAAGTCACCATTTGTAATTTTTGCACTTATAACGTGTGTTTTAAAATCACAACATGTCAATCGTGTACCATTACACAAACCCTCACAAGGATTCAAATTTCGCAATAATATAATTGGACAATTTTTCTTTAAGACTAATTTATATGGAGGTAAACCAGCGGCATATAGAGTATGTAGAAAGTCTTCAAACTGACCTTGATCAGCTGGTTCCACAGTTTCATCAATTGGAACATATATTTTAGAATCCTTTGGGAATTTATTGATAAGCATATCATTTATTTCATTAACGTAATCATTTTTTGTTGTCAAGATCGCACGAGAACTTGCTGGAGCTGAATCACAAAAGAATTCAGGTAAATTTGGAAACGTTGCTTCAAATAATGTATTCAGTGATTCTTGCTCAGTAGTAAAAGGAACAATGAATGAATTGGGAATCTCAATTTTATTTTCAGTGTTGAGGGGTTCTTTTCCGTTTCCGATTCTCAACAAATATTCCGCAAAATGCAGGATCTGTTTTTGCACATATATTTTCTGATAAGTATAGTTTTTCCAGTTGATTCCAAATGTCAGGAATATAATAGACTTTGATGATAAAGTCATCCCTTTTTCCATTTCGAACCACTGGTATGTTTGTCTAAAATCACCACCAAAGACAACTACTTTGCCACCAAAGAGTATATTTGTGTTCAACAGATCTTTCAGAAGTAGATCAAAAGTTTCAATCATTTTCTTCTTTGCCATTGAAGCTTCATCCCACACATTCAATTTAGCATCTCGAATTAAGCAAGCAAGTGAGCTTTGTTTGCTAATATTGCAACTAAAGTTTTCATCAATGTCAATTGGAATTTTAAAACGGGAATGAGCAGTGCGGCCACCAGGAAGGATGGAAGCCGCAACCCCAGAAGTTGTTGTTGCTAGAGCAATGTATCCCTTAGATCGCACAGTAGCTAGTAAGGCTCGGTATAAAAAAGTTTTACCTGATCCTCCCGGACCATCTATGAAAAAACCCCTGATTTATTAGAAAATATTCTGTTTATAATCACATTATATGCCGCTCGTTGTTCAAGATTTAGTTTTTTCTCTAATAGCAAATCTTCTTCACTAGCAGTTATGTTTCTTTCAAAATAAACTTCTTTTGCTTCCTTAGCAGCTATGCAAGGCTTAAAATTTTCTGGGATTAATCTATAGTCGTTAATGTTATGTCCCATTGAACATAGAATGTCATTAATATGGTCTAGAACTTTATATCGAATATTTTTTGGATGACTGTTTGGCAAAATATTGAAGCTTCAGACATAGGTGCCTCAAATTTTTCCCATAACTCCCTTGGATTAGCGGGATCACAATATACCAATAATGTTGCAAACAAACGTCTCAAACTACATGGCATTTGATAACTCATTGCTTCCATCATCATTCAGTTAAATTATTGTCACACTGAAGTAATCCTCTTTTTTCAGCGGCCTCTCTAAACGTATCGTAAGGTATGTCATTGACAATTTGAAGATCTTTGTATGATTTTGGTCCTCTTACATTCATTAATAATAATCTCAAATAATATCTCTCACCTTCTGTTGGATGACATGTTACAACATGTCCAATAACACTACGCTTTTTTCGATGGCTCCATATCTTATATTGTACTGACCAGACAAAGTGTTGTGGAAATTCTTTATACAGGAGATTGAGCTTTTTGGCATCGTCATTTTCTCTATTCATAACAAAAAAATCGGTTTACATTGTTCTCTTAATCATAGGGTTATTTATGATTGTACCAACACTCATTGTGCTCCTAAAAGAGACAAATTGTTGTCCATCAAGATGTAACTGAAGATGATAGACACTTGGATTCATTTCGTTAATTGGAAAACCAAATAAATGCCATGTTGCTTTAGGTGGAGACACCCATCTAGTAGATCGATATTCTTTTATCTCATCAATTTCAGTATTCATATCATTGTTATGTATATGAAATGTAATTTTATCATGTCCTTTACATATATATTTGTAAATGTATTTAACAGCTCTAATATCCGAGCAAATTTCAACATTAATGTGGCAGTTGAATTTGCTAAGTAAGAAAGGATTGTAAGGAACAACCCATGAGTTATCAAGGTACTGAGTTCTAACTTTAACATCTCCTGTTTGTTGTCTTCTATAAATTGGATATGAATTTTTTCCTTTTGATGTTTGATCAGCAAAACTTTTTGGATACTTGAATTTGCAGTGACCTTGTTTTCGCATACTTGATCTTGTTGGATCTAAGTTTCCACAAGGTCCATGCATCATATGTAGGCGAACAAGTGACCGCAAATATTGTTGTGAATTAGAATCAGGTAGCTCGGCACAAACAACATTATCATAGGATTCTGGAGTCAGTAATTTGTATTCATTAGTAAGTATAATAAGGAAGTGTGCATGGGGTAAACCACGCTTTTGAAATTCTATCGTATACATAAAAGCTGCTACCTTTTCAAAGAGATTTCTTTTCAATATATATGTTTTAAGTTCTTCAATCTTTGCTCTAAACACTCTACTAATTAAATCAGGTCTATTTTGTGCCTCATCAGTTAATGGTAGATGGTCTTTCATTTCTGGCAACGATGGATTACAAGTCATCGTTATGAATAGATCAGGTTTACCAAAATTTTGTACTAAAAGCAATAGCATCCATGTATCGTCGATGCATATCTCTAGGTCCTCCAGTGAAGCTAACAGGGATAAATGTTTGTTTTCCAATGTTGGAAGCATTTCTCTCTCCTAGCCTTAAAACATCAATGAATCCTTGTAACACTTCTGTTCTAAACAAATCTGGGTTAAAAAAAAAAGTCTAATCTTTGTGTTTCAAGTTTTATAAATACATCTACTGAGAATTGTGAGAATTGTTGAAATAATCTTCCAGAATGTAAAGTTTCATCTGTTTCATCTTCTCTCATTTGAAATTTGTAACAGTAATATTCACGGACAGATACAGTATCTCTTTTTTTCTTTCCTTTCTCTAAATTTTGAGCTTCCATGTCGAGATATGTATTAACAGAGCCCATATTTTGAATACTTGGTATATGTTCATGTTCGCAGTAAGCTCGTCATCTAGATGTATCTTTTAGAGGTGTTATTTTTTTTATAGCACAGTGCTAACCACTTTGACCATATGGAAACAACAGTGGATATTGTAGTGGATCATAACATCCATATTAGTAGTTTAGTATTTGAGATTGATAGCTGCGAGTATAGATTCGGATACGAGGTGAAGAACTAATTTCATTAAATTCTTTCTCAACCCATATTGCTGCCACTTCTGAGGTAGTAGGAAGATTATATACTCGCTGATCTAAACCTGAGTCAGATTTAAGAGCAATATAAAAGTTTGATAGATCTGGAACATCTATTAAGGATTTCAGGAAAATAGAATATGGATTAATGGTCAGTATGTTCATTAATTTGTTGACTACCGATTCATGAACTTTGTCTGAACAAGCCATTCTATTAGCTAATTCATTATCGGTATCATAAAAGTATAGCTGTAAGTTTCTTGGTATTTGATCAGGAGAGAGTAAGTCATTTATAAAGTGATACATCTGACCTTGAACTCTAAACGTGTAAATACCATGGTTTCTTTTTGCTAACTTTTTATCATAGTTCACACCAAGTGATGTAAATGCAAACATATTATTATATGTTCGAAAATGTTCGGATTCTTCAGTATTACCAAAATAAAGATCATGTAGTTCAGTAGATACCTGGTTAGAAACCAACTTGATTGAACCATTATTGCAACAAAATCTAGGAGACTCATATTCAAATCTTTTGGCACCGCAGAATTTACAGTTAGGAACAATCTTCAGATGTACATAGTCAGATTGTAGTTGATTTATGTTTATCCAGCTTGTTTTGTGTTGTCTGTGAGCTGTATATTTTTAGGTATACGATTAGAATAAAACCACAAATAGTATATAATAATATTATAACAAATGATTGATCAAGTTTTGAATAATACTTGAAGCCATATTGCGTTTTGAGTTGGATGTGCCAGATGTTGAACCTAATATCACAGAAAGGAATAAGTTACTTTCATATAATATAGTTGCCACAATGGGAAAACCTATTTTGTCATGGTATTCACCTACTTCATACACACATAATGGAGTAACTATGTTATTTTGCTTGTCGACGGTGACGGTGACGGGCAAAGCTGCATGATGGAGTTCATTGGCTAACAGAAGTAACAAAACACACGGTTATTATTATTCCATTATAACCACATGTGTAAATTCCAAGTTAACAAGAAAAATTTATTGATGTCACCTGTTATTGCGGAAACAGTAGGAAACTCCATTTGATGAGGATTCTAAGAAGTAGAGCCGCAACCTTGTACATTTGCAGCGCAATGATCATGAACAAGAAAGCCGCAGCTGCAGAAATAGTATTCCTTTTTAGCTGTTGGTTGTTTGTCTGACTTTGTAGCAATTGTGTCTCTCTTTTTTCTGCAGAAACCAGTCTATATATTTCACGCCGTTTAAGCTTCATCTCAACAGATCTTTTTGTTGAGGGTGGATCATCGTTCTTTTCTTTAGAAGTCATTAGCCCTGCAAGTTCAGTGTGCACGTCTATTTTAAAGTGGCAAAGAACAGCAGTCGTCATTGTACAAAGTATTAAATTTTATAATTAAACCAACTCGGTATATGCAATGGTCTATGATCTGTAAAAATGCCAATGAGTGTGCATTGAATTCGCCAAAAGAAATAGCGTTTGGTAGGAACAATGGTATCTGCGTGGTTTGATCTTTGAGGTTTGGACATTAAAGTAGTCAGCAATATTCCTGATAGTCAATTGAAGACAACAATGGAAAACGACAAAGTAGGTATCTTAGCAATTCTTACACAAAATTGATTAGTCATTAATTACTACTACTACTTTTTTGTTGCTGTGTCACCAAACAAGTTAAAATCCAATATACATGTCTTTGTTCTTTTCTTTTTCTTTTCTCTCTCTCTATATATAGATACACACATATATTTCCATATATTGTAGTTGCTAAAGTGTTCTTATGAAGGAGAAGATGCGCTCAGCTAGACACTTTTTCTGTAAAAAAAAGTGTGGGAAAATGACAGGAAAACTAACCGCAACAAGTTTCACTTATTACCACATCTTCCAATTCAATTTACGTGTTCTACTTTTCTTTTTGGTTTGAAATGTGAGTTCAACTTTCTTCGCAAAATTGAATAATATAGCATCAGCTCTATCAAACATACATAACTCCTATATAGAAAAACCTCAATTCCTACTTGTAAAGCAGTCAAACCTTTCTCAAGTTTGCTGACAACAAGAAGAAAACAAAGAAAGAAGTGGATAGTGCGAACAATCATGTGTAAGACGACAAAACAAACTCCAAACTGACCTGACAGCTCGAACGAAGGTCAAAAAAAGGCTGCACAACAACAGCCTTAAAGCCGGGGGGAAAATGAAGGTCACCAGGAAGATGTAAACCACAGAAATCGAACAAAGGACAAAACAGTGGGTTTTATTTTCTTTATTTAGCCTTGTATCATTCAACTGCTTTATGTGGTTAATGGATGCAAGTAAGAGCGACACTTCAAAACCCAAGGATGAGAGAAACTATATATTCAAAGGTAGATGAGGAATACCAAAGCTTATAAACTAACATATGCTAGCATGTTTTCCCGAACAAGCAGTAATTCCCCAGGGTAACAGTGACAACAAATTCTCTATTCTCTTTGGGATGAGAGCTGTTGAGAGTGTGCTCCTCAAGAAGTTCGTTGATTTATTTTTCCTACGTGGAGCACTCACCGTTTAATTCCTCTATTTGGTATACTAAAAGGGAAGTTATTAAGATACGTGTCACCCCCCTTATGAAACAAGAGAAATAACTCTTTCATCTTTCATCTTCCAGTCCTCGCTCCTTTCAATACCAAAATATATTTTAAGTCATACATGTTGACCAAACTTGGATCTGTAGTGAGTTAATATGACTAATGTACTGAAAAATTGGTCTCTAAGCATAAATACTTAAAAATCATATAGTTGAGGACATTTAATATCAGATTGTAATAGACTCCAATGAAGAAACGATTATTCAAGTTACCAACTTGCATCAGACCATGTTTTACTTTGTTCCCTTTTTTTCATGTCATCTCTCTATTAAGTGAATGTATTATTTGATATCTATTCCACCTCTCAAAAAAGAAGGTGTTCACCGAAACAGAGCATTTGTTCCCAACAGTGACAAGATATTATCATACGGAAATATAATTTTTTATGTTAATTAAGCGCAGCGCGACATAGAGCCGATGACCCAAGACAAAAAAATTAAATTTTCAGATATGCAAATCTCAGAACTGAAGTTTGGGGGCTCGTTTAGAACCCTCGTATATGAAGAAATCTTTTCTATGACTTCCATTTCATAAGGTCAAAACTATGTACCCAAAATGTTTGTGAACCCAGTAGAAACGTAAATTTCATCAAGTATCACGGAAAGAAAAGCAGAAATTAAATCCGAAGGAGAAGTAATATTGAACAGAGAGGGAAAAACAGAACTCACAAATGGGTCGACTGAAACAAGAAGCTCCAACTGAGAAGGGAAAATGTCAGATTGGAAGAAGAAAATGAAGATTTTAGGAACAAGAAATCGTGGCGAAAGCTGAAATAGCTGAAGAGGCTACAACAAGTTGCTAATGTGGCAGATTTGGGAAGAAGCGCACAAGTTTATCTGAAAAATAACGATATTGAATGATGAATATACCTTATTGGGAAGAATTGCACAAGTTTATCTTAAAATTATTGGGAAGAAGCGCACAAGTTTATCTTAAATTAACAATATTGAATGACGAATATACCCTTGATGACAGGCAGGCATGTTGACCATGCCCTGCCTGCGTATTCCCACTTATATATATGTAGTGGATATATACTAGTAAAAGATAGCCCGTGTTGTGCACGGGCCCAATAATATATGTGAAATATTTAAGATAATTTTTTTTTATCATAATAAACTTCATAAATTAGTTGGTTCAAAATTTTTAAATGTATTATCCAAAAACGTTTAAATATATTATCCAATTTTTTTTTTGTATCATGTGTTTATAAATTATTCTCTCTAACATGTATTAATATTATATTATAAATATATTATAAGTGTATTAAAGTGTATGATAAACGTATTATTCATGAATAAAATTTATATCATATGCGTTTATAAACTATTCTCTCTAACATGTATTAAAATTGTATTAAATGTATTATAAGTGTCCAGTGAAAAATAATATGTTATTGTTGTCAATGATAAATATTTTCTTAATAGAGGATATCTATGCAAGTTTTCCTTTATAATTTGTGGATAATATTTATATTTGAATATAATGCTATTTTAAAAGTGTGCTAACAAATAAACTATAAGTTATTTTTTAAATTCGAAATATAACGTAAAATTAGTTTTGAATTTTCAAATAAAATCAATTACTCCCTCTGTCTCAATTTATGTGACACATTTCACTTTTCGAAAGTCAAACAATTAAGTTTGATCGAGAATTTGCGCATGGCATCTTCAATTCTTTTAAATGAAATTTATATATTTATAAACTACATAAAAAGTACTATAAGTTACAATAATCGATAATCGAAAAACTTTAAAAATGTATGAAAAATTTATGATCAAGGATAGACTTATTTAAATTTTAAAATTCAAAATGAATCATATAAATTGGACCTGAGGAGATAATAAATTTTACTGAAAAAAGTTATACGGAGAGAAGTTCTATATTAGAATTGTTTTGCTGAAACTTAAAAGTGAAGGGAAAGAGTTGGGTGGGACCCATAATAAGTATCACTCGTAAGCACAATAGATGAGGTAAGCAAAGGTTAATTATGTCAGAGAATTCCAAAAAAGTCATAAAAGTTGCAACAAGCTGAACATTAGAATCTATAAAATATTGTAGAAATTTCAGGAAGCACACACGTTGACGAAGCCCGTGCTTCGCACGGATCCAATCATTATTATTTGAAATTTGTAATATTTATTTGTGATATTTTGTTGATAGAATTTCAAGAATTAACTATAATAAATTTAAAATAAATAAGTAAAATAAACATGATAAATATAAAATATAAATAAAGCTCATAAAATATATTCATGACCCCATCTTATAAAGGATCTTTACAAAGTAAGTTTACAATTGAAATATTAAATGAATTCCCCATTTTTTCATGGGATAAAGAAGTGGTAGCATATAGCCGTTTTTCCCATTTTTTCATTGGATGAAGAGGAGGCAGCATGAGCCGTTTTTTTCTAAAAAAAATAAAGAGCAGCAGCCAAGGGGAATAAGCAGGCAGCACAAGCAGACGTGTTGACGGTCTGCTGCCTGCTATTCCCTCTTCTTATATAGTAATAATGTACCCAAAATGTTTGTGAACCCAGTAGAAACGTATATATATATAATTTCTATTATATAGAAACGTGATGAGAGGACGATCACTGGCAATACCGTAATTATACTCATTTTTAAGGGTAAAATGTAATACAACTGTTTTTTAAGAAAATTAGAAGCACTCCTTTCTTTTCACCTTAGATATTTTTTGTTTTTCTTATTCTTTCTTATGTTACTACTAGATATAGGACCCCGTGCCAGCACGGGGCCCAATATATATATATATATATTTATTTTAATTTATGTCATATTATGGAATTTGAGAAGTTATTGAAATTTTTATATGATTTTAAAAAGATTTTAAATTTTTAGCTATTGTGATTTGTAATACTTTTTTTTTAACATAATTTTGAAAAAAAATATTTATTACTCTGTTTGTTCTAATTTATGTGGCACACGCAAAATTTCAAATATTTAGCATTTTTTATATTAATATATTAAGTTGTTAATTATTGTATTTTATTGTACATTTTGAACCTAATTTTTTAATAATATATGTTATTTGTCATGTCCCAATTTATGTGGCATTAATTGATAGATTTGTTGGAGTCGAGAGATTTATTTTGTTAATTATTG
>JAJONY010032076.1:0-16638 GCA_029582405.1 Solanum gandarillasii
GTGTGCGTTGGACAAGTATTTTGTAAATGAGCTTGACTCTTGTTCTATGATGTCATTTTGAAATGGTTTGCCCTTAGTCCCTATTTCCCGTTAATTAACGTTGTTTGTACTTCCGCGACCAATGAAGTGTGATGACAAGTTTGAGAGGCTTGTTTTGGGTTCCTTCGGGTTCCTCATTCGCCATGTCACGTCTAGGCCCTAGGCTTGGGTCGTGACAAACTTAAGCCACCTCCTTTGGTGAAGATTTAGATCATTTTGTTTGAACACATATTGAAAACTTTTGTGGCCATTAAAGACATCAAAATGGACACCAAATAAATTATTCCTCGAAATCATTAAAGCAAACAGAACCGCTACTAGTTCTAAGTCATGGGTAGGATAGTTATTTTCATGCATCCTAAGATGCCTTGAAACATAGGCAATTTACCATTTTTATAAAGAACACATCCTAACCCATATCTTAAAGCATCACAATAAACAACAAACCTATTGAATCCTTTTGGTAAAGTCAGCACAGGAGTGGATGTAAGTCTATTTTTCAATTCCTGAAAACTCTTCTCACAAGCTTCTGACCATAAGAATTTGACTTTATTTTGGGTCAATGCCGTCAATGTAGAGGCAATCGATGAAAACCATTCCAGAAATCTTCTATAGTAACCATCTAAACCTAAGAAACTTTTAATGTCCGAAAGGGAAAGAGTTTTAGGGCAACTTTTAACTGCATCCTTCTTCTTATGATCAATCTCAATACCCTTGCCAGTGTCACCGCCTAAGGGTTCCCCCTAGACGTAAAAAGGAACATGGAACCCTAAAAGGCAGCAAGTAAGCAACTTAGCATATCATAACATAAGTAAAGAACAATAAAGATTAAAAACACATTTAAGTCCAAAAAATTTCATAAAGGAAAGCGGAAGTCTAGACTTGTCTCAATTAGCTATCTATTACAATACTTGAGTCAAATTATGGTCACAGCCGAAAACAACATAATCCGAAAGTGGCAATACAAGAATGAAACTCAAAATAAATCTCGCATCCTCGAATCATGAGGAATCAGCACAAGCAAGGAGAATAGTTGAATTCGATCTTGAGTCAAATGATGACCGCCTTAAGAACAGGACCCTAAACTTGGGAAGAATGTAGAGAAATATGTGTTACTACAAAAATGCACAAAGTATGATAGCCATGCATAAAAACCTATTCAACTCATAGAACATCATATCATAAAAGGAAGATACCATAGAAACCCTCAAAGCATACTTGTACAATGTATGAGGGAGATCCCATAATCTCATCCATACTAAGGAAAGCTTCTTAAGTAACCATAGTTCATATTTCATATTTTTATTCATAGTAATGCACTAGTGGGAATTAGCTTTAATCGACATAGACCATGTGAGCTAACATGGAATCCGTTGAGCTAACATGGAATCTGGTGTCTACCCCACACCGAAAAGGGGTTGTTCTACTTGCCTAAGGTAAAACAATACTGTTAGCTTAAGTGGATCCACTAGCTAAAGACCTATGTGGGCACATAGTTATGGGATAAGGAGATTGCTACTAGAAACCTGGACTCAAGTATGGTAAAGGTTTCCATCTCATGGGATACACACCTTGGGAACCCGGACTCAACTAAGGTAGAAGGAACCCATTGGGAAGCCAGACTTAACTATCGTATAAGCTTCCAACTCATATTCATATCCACTCGGTGCTAAGAATTAATTTCCATAGGTTACATATTTAGTTCTTGACTTAAGTTCATATTCATAGAAAAATGTCTTGACACTCAATCCATCATAATTCATACCATAACTCATACATTCAATTGGTGAGAATAGCCTTTCAACCCTAGAATCATCATATTGTGAGAACACCTCTCACCTCATATCATATTCATACATAAATGTTTGCATAAGGATAATCATCCAACAACAAAATAACTAGATCATAATGATATTCACTTTACTCTCAAAGTGTTCAGAAAGCATATTCGTAAATCTCATAGTCACGCATAATTCTCATATTTTTCCCTCCAAGAATCATAGATCACAATTAATAAACACATCTAGAATTACTACATTAGACATGGATGATAACATAATTCAAGTAATTCAATTACTACATGCATAAATCTATCATATTGTAGTTGCATCAATCAATACCCACACTTTTAGATCCGAATTGGGAAAATAAGAGAATTCTTGGATTTATGGGGAATTCAACTTAAAACCATATAAAATCGTCAATATATCCATAATAAAATTTAATCCAATCATTAAAAATGAATATGAAAGGAATCAATGAGAATGAAGTCAAACCCTAGATTTTGGGATTTCTTACTTTGAAATTGGGGGTTTTGAAGGGCCTCCAAGGGTGAAGGCTACCCATGGATGAAGAGCTACCATACTTTGGTGAAGAATTCCCAAGAAATTGGGAAGAAACCCCTAGCTCTTTGCAAACCTATGCTCCAACCTCCTTCTTCTTCTTCCTTGAGTTCTACAGAGAGAAATTTTGAGAGAAGATGAACTTTTTGGGATTTTATTTGGGTGTTGTGAACAATGACTTAGTTTGGGAGAATTTGACTTAGTAATGACTTCTATAATAACTCTAAACTTACCCAAAATGACTTCACTTCGATTGGACTTAAACATGAAATCCTCAAAATAGCCCTCACTTAAAGTGCTCTGCCAGGGACCATGTGGGTCTCCACGAGCTGTGGTCCCATCCGTGGTCTTGATGCAGTAGCTAGGCAGCTTGTGCCATTAGCTCACTAGCCCAAGGAAACTCCATGAAGGGCTTCACGAGCCGTGGTCAAGGCCATGAGTCGTGGTCCCTCTCGTGGACCTTAAGGCAGTGGCTAAGCAACTTTTCTTCAACTCCCTCACAACCTTAACTCCCTTCCATGAGCCTTCCCACGCGTCGTGGTCTTCACCACGAGCCGTGAAGTGGCTCGTGAAGAGGAGCACTCTTGGGCAAACTTTTGAGAGGCTATTGCCTAGCCCTCCACGGATGGCACCACAAGGCGTGGTGGCCACCACAGGTCGTGAAGGCCCTCATGGAGGTGTGGCAGTGCCCTGGAAAGCTTGGGCAGCCTTGGCCCTTGCCCCTTTGACATTGGCCTTAGGTCACCTCCATGACTCTAATTCTCACACTTTTAACTCTAGTTTTAGTCTACAAATTTCCAGAGTGTTACATTATCTCACCCTTGAGAACATTCGTCCTCGAATCACGATCTAGACACCTTATGGAACTAAAGACTCAAGACTAACAACACATCATGCATGAAACATCAAAATAATGCGCAATTCAATGGAGGAAGCCTCAACCCCATCTAAAACATATACAACGCAATACAGGAAGTAGGAATTACATCTAACAACCCAATATGCATGAAAATTCAACATTTCTCATATTCATAGGAGGAATTACCTTCTCCAACTACAATCATGCTCAGCACAATATCATGGAGCCAATATGCAATTACTCTCAAAGGCATACTAAAACATGTTCATCAACTCTATCTCATGAAGTCAAATAGGCAAATCATACTAAATGCACAACAACATGAGACACATAAATCATAAAAACTCATTTTTCTTACTAAATATGAATTTCATCGAGAACATTCATAACATAAGGAAATCATGGAAAAGATCATATAAGACAATGACTCCAAAACACTAGAATTCAAGAGGAGATACTTACCTCAAGCTTGAATAGGACTAGAAGGAAAGAGATGATTATATCGGGATTTCATATTGGCCTCGGCCTCCCAAGTAGCACCCTCAACTAAGTGATTTCCCCATAAAACCTTTACGAAAGCAATTTCCTTATTTCTAAATCTCTTGACTTGCCGGTCTAGGATCTCTACCGGGACCTCTTCATATGAGAAACTTTTATCAACTCCCAACCCTTCTAGGGGAATAATGGATGTCGAATCACCAATACACTTCTTAAGCATAGAAAAATGAAATACCATATGAACCAGGACCAACTCATTTGGCAAATCCAATTCATAGGCAACCTTCCTAATACGTTGCAAAATTTGATATGGGCATACATACCAGGGACTGTGTTTCCCTTTCTTGCCAAACCTCATCACACCCTTCATGGGTGAGATTTTCAAATAGACCCAATCATTAACATCAAATTGTAGATCCCTCCTTCTCACATCGGCATAAGACTTTTGTCTACATTGAGTCGTTCTCAGCCTCTCTCTAATGAGCCAAACTTTCTCAATAACTTCATAAACCGATTAGGGACCAATAAGGGAAATTTCACCTACCTCAAACCAAGCAATCGGAGACCTACACCTACTACCATACAAGACTTCAAAGGGATCCATACCGATACTTGAGTGATAACTATTATTGTAGGCAAACTCTATTAAAGGCAAGTGGTCATGCCAATTACCCTTAAAGTCTATAACACATACCCTCAACATATCTTCTAATGTTTGGATGATACGCTCCGCTTGCCCATCGATTTGGGGATGAAAAGTCAATCTAACCATAACTTTAGTACGAAGCCTTTCTTGGAATGACTTCCAAAAGTGTGAAGTAAATTGAGTACCCCAATCCAAAATAATAGATAAAGGTACCCCATGAAACTTAACTATTTCACTTATATACAACATGGCATAGTCTTCCACCAAATGTGAAACCTTGACGGGATGAAGTAGACTGATTTTTTCATCCTATCTATAATGACCCAAATAGAATCATGTTGCCTTCGGGTACGAAGCAAACCCACAATAAAATCCATATTCATCTCTTTCCACTTCCAAGTGGGAATTGGTATATCTTGTAATAAACCTCCCAGCCTTTGATTCTCAACCTTAACTTGTTGACAATTAGGACATTTGGCTACAAATCCCACAATATCTCTTTTCATACCATTCCACAAATAGATTACCCGTAGATACATCTTAGTGGCTCGCAGATGAATAGAATACCGAGAACTATGAGGTTCCTCTAAAATTTGTTCCCTCAAACCATCAACATCCGGAACACATAATCTACTTTGGTACATAACCATCTACCCCTTGGGAGAAAGCCTCTACGGACTTTTTGAGTACCGACTCTTTCCATTCAATTAATATAGGATCAAGGTCTTGTTTTGACTTCACATCCATCATAAAGGACGATTAGGAGCCATTATGGACCATGACACCACCCTTGCCGGAATACACTAGTTGGAAACCTAGTCGGACCAATCTATACACCTCACGAGCCAATTCTTTCTTT
Source organism: Solanum gandarillasii (assembly GCA_029582405.1). NCBI lineage: Eukaryota > Viridiplantae > Streptophyta > Magnoliopsida > Solanales > Solanaceae > Solanum > Solanum gandarillasii. The sequence continues at coordinate 5,244 of JAJONY010032076.1, forward strand.
TCATCCTCTACATGAGCCACACTACTCATGGACAATCTATTAAGTGTATCCTCTAGCACATTAGCTTTGCCGGGGTGGTAAAGGACACTCATGTCATAATCCTTCAAGAGTTCTAACCACCTTCTTTGTCGGAGATTCAAGTCCTTTTTACTAAACACATATTGAAGACTCTTGTGATTAGTGAAAACATCCACATGGACCCCATACAAATAATATCTTTATATTTTCAAGGCAAACACAACCGCCGCTAATTCAAGAGCATGAGTCGGATAATTCTTCTCAATGACCTTATGTTGCCTTGAAACATAGGCAATCACCTAACCATTTTGCATGAGCACACATCCCAACCCCACTCTAGAGGCATCACAATATACAACAAAACCATATGTACCCTCTTATAAGGTCAACACCGGAGTGGACGTAAGTCTATCCTTCAACTCTTGGAAACTTTTCTCACAAGCCTCCAACCATTCAAAGTTATCTTTATTTTGAGTCAAAGTCGTCAATGGAAAAGCAATGGAGGAAAACCCCTGAACAAACCTCCTATAGGAACCGGCCAAACCCAAAAATCTTATAATGTCGGAAGGAGTTAGAGGTCTAGGCCAACTCTTGACCGCTTATGTCTTCTTAGGATCTAGCTCAATACCCTTCCTTGACACAATATAATCATGGAAAGCTATGGACACTAACCAAAATTGACACATGCTAAACTTTGCAAAAAGTTACATGTTCATTCTCACTAATTGAATAGATCAACATATCATCAACAAACACTATCAAAACCATGTCAAGATATTGTCGGAACACTCTATCTATTAGGTCTATGAACGTCGCCGGAGTGTTAGTCAAACCAAAGGACATAACCAAAAATTCATAGTGACCATACCGGGTACTAAAGGTCGTCTTGGGAACTTCCACCCCCTCATTCTCAATTGGTGATAATCCAAACGAAGGACAATATTGGAGAAATATCTAGCCACTTGATGTTGATCAAATAAGTCATCAATTCTCGGAATGGGATATTTATTCTTGATGGTCACTTTGTTTAATTGACGATAATCAATGCACATTCTAAGAGACCCAGCCCTCTTTCTAACAAACAACACCAGAGCACCTCATCGAGAGATACTCGGTCAGATGAAGCCCTTATCTAATAAATCCTTTAGTTGCTCTTTTAATTCTTTCAACTCAGCCAAAGGCATTCTATAAGGAGGAATGTAGATAGGTCGCATATTCGGTAAAAAGTCGATACCAAAATCTATTTCCCGCTTGGGAGGAATACCGAGAAAATCATTGGGGAAAACATCCAGGAACTCATTAACTATCGGAACCTACTCAAGAGAAAGGGTTTCGGATTTAACATCCATCACCCTTACAAGATGGAAAATGCACCCTTTTTGATATCATTTTCCTAGGTTTAACGTAAGAAACAAATTGACCTTTAGGGATAGAATTCGCCCCCTTCCATTCTAAAATAGGTTTATTTGGAAATTGCAATTTAACCACCCGAGTCCTACAATCTATAGATGCATAACATGCATGCACCCAATCCTTACCCAAAATCACATCAAAGTCTAACATGTCTAACTCCACTAAATCCACCACATTAATTCTATGAGGCAAATAAATGGGACAACTTCTATAGACTCTTTTAGCCACCATCGTGTCACCAACCGGGTAGAAGCCAAAAAAGTTTCTACTAACACTTCTAGGAGTATTTCAAACTTCATAGCCACAAAGAGTGTCACAAAGGACAAAGTGGCACCCGGATCTAACAAGGCATATACATCAATCGAAAAAACTTTTAACATATCGGCCACAACATCCGGGGAGCTCTCTTGGTCACCTCGAGATTAAAGAGCATATAAGAGGTTTTGCTTTTGAGCATTGACATTATAACCGCCTGGAGGAGCTTGTTTATCTTCCCTTTCCTTATCCTTGAGCTTTGGACAATATCTCATATTGTGGCCAACCTTCCCACAACTAAAACACCCATCGGTACTAATAAGACACTTGCCATCATGTTTTTTACCACATTTTGGAAAATTAGGCCTAGTAAAATAAGAACCACCACTATTACCTCCTTGAGGATCACTAGAAGAGCTTTTGTTGGAGAACCTTTGTTGAACCTTGGTCGACCATGTCCATCGGACCTAGCATTAGAGAAGTTCCCATCACTGGTTCTAGCCCTTTTTACCTCTCTATTCCTCGTCTTGAGTTTTGAATTCTCAATTTTTTGAGCATATACCATGAGTGTTTAGATATCCATGTAATGATGGAGCATTGCCGTACGACATTCTTCTTGAACATAGTTGGACACACCCATCAGAAACCTACTCATCTCATCCCTCGAATCTGCCACGATAGATGGAGCATACTTGGATAGTTGGATAAATTTCAAGGCATACTCCTTGACACTCATGCTACCTTGCCTAAGGTTTTATGAATTCCTCCACCTTAGCTTCCCTCAACTCTTAGGGAAAGAATCTATCAAGGAATGCTGATTTAAACACCTCTCATTCTATGGGACCTGCTCTTATCGGCCTATTTCTCTTCCATTGAATATACCAAACTTGAGCCACATCCTTTAATCGGTAGGTGTCTCACTCCGCCCTCTCTTGTGGAGACACTCATATAATGTAAAGCACATTATAAACCTCATCGATAAATCTTTAGGGATGCTCTTCCAATTTAGAGCCAGGGAATTCGGGAGGGTTCATTCTAGCAAAATCCCTAACCCTAGAAGCAGCCGAATTTGCATTAGGATTGACTGGATCTACCACATCTCTATTGGCTTGAGCCGCCAAAGCTCGGGCCAATATTTGAAAAGTCGACCTAACCTCCTTATTTGACATAGACGAAGGATCAATCGAAGCTTGCGGAGCTTCTTGACATACATTCTCCTCTTCCGTCCTTCTAGCGTTAGCCCTTCGTGTCTTCATTTCCTGAAGACACAAGAGAAGGATTAGGAGTGGGACTTTATAGAGTCAAACTCTAAGGCATAACTTAAGAGTAATGAAAGAAGTGAAGTTTCCTAAACATCTTATAGCCTCTCATTCATAAGTGTGGTGCGCTCCACACCCATGAAGAAGACTCTACTAGATGTGGCTTATGAGACATCATCCTAGAATCATTTTAAACATTGTGCTCTGATTACACAGTTTGTCACGACCCAAGGGTACCCTCGTGCCCCGAAAGGCACTGTTTAAGCCACTTAGCATATCATAACATAAGTAAAGAACACTAAAGAGTAAAACACTTTTAAGTCCAAAAATTTTCATAAAGGAAAGCGAAAGTCTACACTTGTCTCAATTAGCCATTTATTACAATACTTGAGTCCAATTAGGGTCACACAGCCCAAAACAACACAATCCGAAAGTCTAAATATAAGAATGAAACTCAAAGTAAATTTCATGTCCTTGAATCATGAGGACTCACCAAAAGCAAGGAGATTAGTCAAATCCAAGCTTGAGTCAAATGATGATTGCCTTCAAAACTGGAACCTACACTTGGTAAAATGTAAAGAAATATGGGTTAGTACAAAAATGCACTAAGTATGATAGGCATGCATAAAATCCTTGAAACATGCTACAAACAACATTTTAGTTGAAAATCATGCACTTTATAAAGTTTAAGAATCATCACGAAGATTAGTGTAAAACCAAAAATCTTAAGCTATTTCAACTTATAGAACATCACATGATAAAAGGAACATACCATAGATACCCTCAAAGCATACTTGTGCAACGCATGAGTGAGATCCCATAATCCCATCCATGATAAGTAAAGCTTATTCAGTGACCATAGTTCATATTTCATATTCTTGTTCATATTAATGCACTAGTGTGAATTAGCTTTAACCGACATAGACCATGTGAGCTAACATGGAATCTAGTGTTTACCCAACATCAAAAAGGGGTTGTTCTACTTGCTTAAGGTAGAACCATCCTCATAGCTTAGGTGGATACACTAGCTAAGGACCTATGTGCGCACATACTTATGGGATAAGGAGATTGGTAATAGAAACAAGACTCAACTATGGTATAAAATTTCCATCTCATCAGATACATACCTTGGGAACCCGGACTCAACTAAGGTAGAAGAAACCCATTGGGAAGCCGGGCTCAACTATTGTATAGCTTCCCTCTCATATTCATATCCCCTCGGTGCTAAGCATTAATTCCCATAGGTTACATACTTAAGTCTTGAATTAAGTTCATATTCATGGAAGTATGTCTTGACACTCAATCCATCATAATTCATACTATAGCTCATAGATTCAATGGGTGAGAATAGTCTTTCAACCCTAGAATCATCATATTGTGAGAACACCTCTCTCCTCATACCATATTCATACATAAATGTGTACATAAGGATAATCATCCAACAATACAACAGCTAGATCATAATCAAATTTACTTTACTCTCAAAGTGTTCATAAAGCATATTCATAAATCTCATAGTCATGCATAATTCTCATATTTTGTCCTTTAAGGACCATATATAACAATTCATCAACACATCTAGAATTACTACATTCGACATGGATGATAAAATAATTCAAGTAATTCAATTACTAGATGCATAATTCTATGATATTCTACTTGCATCAATCAATACCCACACTTTTAGATCCAAATTGGGAAAATAGGGGACTTAATGGATTCTTGGGGAATTCAACATAAAACCATATAAAACAATCAGTATATCCATAATAAAACATAATCCAATCATTAAAAATGAATTTTAAAGGAATCCATGAGATTGAAGTCAAGCCCTAGATTTTGGGATTTCTTACTTTGAAATTGGGGGTTTTGAAGGGGCTCCATGGGTGAAGGCTACCCATGGATGAAGAGCTACCATAACTTGGTGAAGAATCCCTACGAAATTAAGAAGAAACACCTAGGTCTTTGAAGCCATACGCTCCAACCTCCTCCTTCTTCTTCCTTGAGTTCTAGAGAGAGAAATTTTGAGAGAAGATGAACTTTTTGGGAATTGATTTGAGTGTTGTGAAAAATGACTTAGTTTGAGTGAATTTGACTTAAAAATAACTTATATAATGACTCTAAACTTACTCAAAATGACTCCACTTTAATTGGACTTAAACATGAAATCCCCAAAATAGCCCTCACTTAAAGTGAGCTGCAAGGGACCACGTGGGGCTCCACCAACCGTGGTCATGACCACAAGCGGTAGTTCTATCTGTGGTCTTGAGGGAGTAACTAGGAAGCTTGTGCCTTTAGCTTACACGCCCAAGGCAACTCCAAAAAGGGCTCTACAAGCCGTGGTCAAGGCCACGAGTCGTGGTCCTTCTCGTGGACCTTGAGGCAGTGGCTAAGCCACTTTTCTTCAACTCTCTCACACCCCTAACTTCCTTCCATGAGCCTTCCTATGCGTTGTGGTCTTCACCACAAGCCGTGAAGTGGCTCATCAAGAGGAGCACTCTTTGGCAGTCTTTGGGAAGGCAACTACCTACCCTTCCATGGATGGCAGCACGAGGCGTGGTGGTCACTGAGGTTCGTGAAGGTCCTCATGGAGGTGGGGCAGTGCCCTGGCAAGGCTTGGGCAGACTTGGCCCTTACCCCTTCGCTATTGGCCTTAGGTCACCTCCATGACTCTAATTCTCACACGTTTAGTTATAGTTTTAGTCTACAAATTTCCGGAGTGTTACATCCGGAGAACATTCAACCAAAAAAACCCACAGATCTTAATCAAAATTCGTACTTACTAAACTTTGCAAAGAGTTGTTGGTCCTTGAATACTTGAAACAAAATTCTCCAATGATTGCTATGCTCATCCTTACTCCTTGAAAAAATGAAGATATCATCAATAAAAATAATCACGAATATATAAAGGTATTGCCTAAACACCCTTTATTAAATTGATAAATGCAGCCAGAGCATAAGTCAACCCAAATGATGTAACCAAAACCTCGTAGATACCATACCGACTCTGGAAATCCGTATTCAGAATGTCATCTTCCTTCACCCTCAATTGGTGATAACCCGACCGTAGGTCAATCTTAGAAAAGTAACTTGCTCCCTGTAGTTTGTCAAATAAATCATAATCCTTAGAAGAGGGTACTTGTTCTTAATAGTGGCTTTGTTCAACTGATGCTAATCAATGCACATACGAAATGAACCATCCTTCTTTTGAACAAACAAAAATGGAGCACCCCATGGAGAGATACTTGGTCAGATTAAAACCTTACCCAACAAGTCTTTCAATTCCGTAATATCTGTTGGAGCGATTCGATAAGGAGGAATAAAAATATGTTGCGTAACTGGGAGAAGGTCAATACTAAAGTATATTTCCCTTTTGGGAGGAACACCGGGTAGATCCTCGGGAAACACTTTGTGAAACTCATTAATAGTAGTGACAAACTAAAGAGTAGGAATTTCGGAATTTGTATCCCTAACCCGAACAAGATGGTATATGCAATCCTTAGAATTCATCTTTCTAGCTTTAAGACAAGAAACAAACTGACCCAAAGTCATAAAATTTCCCCTTTTCCACTCTAGGATAGGGTTATTTGGGAACTAAAACTTGACCACTCGAGTTCTACAATAACTTGAAGCATAACAAGAATGCAGCCAATCGATACCAAGAAAAACATAAAAATCTAACATATCTAGGTCTAAAAGATCAACATAAGTGATTCTATCGGATAAGGAGACGATATAATTTTAATAGACTCTCTTTTCCACAGCAGATGCACCAATAAGAGTAGAGACAGAAAAAAGGAACTAACAACATATCCGTAAAGATGTCAAACCTCATAGCCACATATGGCATCACAAAAGACAAGGTAGCACTGGCATTAAGCAAGGCATAGGCATCAAGACAAAAGACTTTCAACATACCAGTAAATACATCGACAAAATCCTCTTTCTCAAGATGAGTTTGAAGTGCATAAAATATGTTTTTTCTTTTGACATCCATTGAACCTGATGGAGGGTAAGGTTTAACCCTTTGACAATTATTGTCATGACCCAGGGGCACCCCTCTAGACATAATACGGCGTACTCGACCCCGAAGGGGTCTAATACAAGCCCTTAGCGTCATCATAATGTACAATCATAGAAAAGTAGGGAAAATTTAAAAATTTCTTTAAAACATTCAATCGAAAATATTTCATAAAAGCGGAAGTCTTTACTTAAACCTTTGTCTCAAACAATCTATGAATAACATGAATAAACGTCTAGGGACACAGCCCAAAATAAGTCTAAAACATAGGAAATGACATAAAAGGAACATAGTGGGTTTGTCCTCGAAGCTATGAGGACTCACCAATTCTTCAAGTATTCCAACGCCGTAGAAACCTAGCCTCCAAAGCAATTCAATCTCCAACACCCTACATTTGATTAGAATGTTGGCAATATGCGTTAGTACAAATGTACCAAGTATGAAAGCTAACATACCAACATAAAACATATGAAAATGGTTATTCTACATAAGACATAATCACAAGCGATAACAACATATTCATAACATAAACTCCAACATAAGCATCATATCATCACAAGTCAACATAAGATGAACATAGCTTCCTACTTCAACCATTAGTCGTTCATATTCAAGAGAACTACTTCACATGCCACCTCCAAGCATACTTGTGCAAGGCAAAGATAGCGTCCCATAATACAATCCAAGCTAAGTACATCTCTTTGGTCATTCTTGGTCGTAGTTCATCCTCATAGTCAAGACCTAGATTTTCATATCATTCAACACTATACCCCTAAGTAACCTCAAGACTCACTTGTGCAATGCATGTGGGGCATCCCATAATACCCCACACACTAAGAATATCTTGAAGTCACCCTATTAATAATTATCATTTCTAGGTGTCACTATTGACCTACTTTATATTAACAAGGAACTATCATCTTAAGTCAATCATGTCATGAAAGGCAACTATAGCAACAATCCAAGCTAGGCATACATCACATAAAATAACAATTCATAAGTAGCTTCAAGTCATACTTGTGCCATGTATGAGTGGCATCCCATACTACCACTCACACTAAGAACTCCTTTAGGCTAGCTTACCAATGCTTATTGTTTATCATTCTAAACTATCAAGAACAACATACTATTATGCTAGACCTAACTAGCATGGAAAACACCCTATCATGCAATCCAAGCTAACCTAGGAAGGATACAAATATACCAACCTAGCTACCATGCAACCATTCAATAGGATGCAAGCTATTCTTAGGGGAGTATGAATCCTCAACCCTAAGCTATCCTTAGGAGAGTATGGTGTCTCAATCCCAAGCTACCATGAAATGGTCTTGGCCTAACCAAGTCAAGCTACGATGAAGTGCATTCTAGCAATGCTAGTTCAATCTATGCATAGGAGAGTATATATCCTCAATCCTAGGCTACCATGCCTATACTAATGCAAGCTACCAAGAAAATCATCCTACCAATGCTAATTCAACCTAACCTTAGGAGAGCATAATTGCTCGATCCCAAGCTACCATGAGATCTACCATCCCAAGCTACCATGGGATTTACCATCCCAAACTACCATGTGATTTACCATCCCAATCTTCCATGAGATTTACCATCCCAAGAAACCATGAGATTTACCATCCTAAGCTACCATGAGATTTACCATCCCAAGATACCATGAGATTTACCATCCCAAACTACCTAATTCAACTATACATGAAGGAATCATAAGGCTCAACTTCAAGCTATTATATTCTAACAAGCATGATTCATTTTAGGTGATTAGCCTTTCAATCTAGGACCATTCTATGCGAGAATACCCTTCACATTCTACATACTTGCATTCGTATAGGTCTAGGTAGGTCATGTGGATAAAAGCTTTCCACCATAAATCTATCTATGTTATGTACCAATTCTATGCAAGATATCTCATCATATTAAACTTAATCTTTAAGCCCTAGTGATCAACATTATTACTTCAAGCCGTACATGCAAGCTTTACTCCACAATCATCATACTAGTCTAGATCAAAAGACACATTAGTCCTAACCCTTTGTCATAGGTAATTCTAAACATAATTTATCAAAATTCCAAATTCTTAATCAGTTCAATTCACATTCTATCATACATACATAACCCTAGTTCAATTCATGATTTCATATTCCCATGTGTGGATAAGTTCTATACATGGTAATGACTCAATAGAATCTAGCAAGAATCATCAATTTTCTCATCCAAAAGCATAAACCCAAATATTTTGAAATTAGGGTTAAGCAAGGAATTCATATAAAATATTCATAATATCATGAATCAACACTAAAATAACCATATATGAGTAGTATCCAACCGTCTGAAATCATACCCACCTAAAACCCATACATTGGAAGTAACCCTAGCTTGATTGGGGTTCCTCTTCACAAATTAGGGGAAATTCTAGGGGTCTCTATGGGTGGAAAAACCCATTGATTAAAAGCTAAACATACCTTAAATGAAAGCCCTAGCACATGCTCTCAACAATGGACTTTGTTCTTGACCCAAGTTCCAAGCTCTATCTTCTTCTTCAATGGAGGTTCTTCTTAGAGAGAGAAATATTCTATGGAGAGGATAAAGATGGGTTTTATTTTGATTCTAGGTTGAATGACTTAAATGAGGTAAACTTAGGTCTAATAAGCTTATATAGTTGCTAGGAAAGGAACAACATAATGTAGGGTCAACTTTGGTAAAGACTAAGGACCCTAAACATTTTTAACTTAAAACTTACTAGGCATCACGTCTTACCTCGCAATTTTGCATACCAATGGCTCGCCAAGTGGACCCTTGGCTCGCCCAAGTTTCCAGCAAGCTCGATAATGGGGCAGTTTACTAGGCGATCTTGGGTGCCAATGGGCGATTCTCCAAGTAGGTTGGCGAGCTAGGAGTTGCACTTGGAGGGAATAGCTCCGCGTCGCGGTCTAGCTCCCCCAAGGAGCAAAAAGTTAGTTTGCGATGCGGTCGTGTCGGGGACTCTACTGTCTCAAAATTTAATTCCAAATATCTTCAGGGAATAGCTCCACGTCGTGGACTTGTTCAGCGACGAAAATGCAGAAATTCAGAAATTGATTTTTACTTCATTAAAGAATCCAACTAAGTGAGGGGTATTTAGGGTACTTTGGGGACGTGTATATAATGTTTTTTAAATCAATTTACCTCACTTTTATCACTCAAACATAAAACCCCAAAGATCAAAACCTAAAGTTCCTCCTTCTCTCTACTCTCTCTATATTCTCAAGAACTCCATTTAAGAAGATTGGAGCTTCAAGAAGAAGACCAACTCTCTAAGGTTTCAACTTGGATTTTCCTGGTTAATTCGTCAATAAGGTATGGTTGCTTATCACTCTTGGGATACTTTTCCCCAAGAGGCCCATGTTTCAAAATCTCCAATTTCTAGGTTTCAATCCAAAACCGTGGGTCTTCTTTCTAAAGTGAAATTGATGTTATAAAATGACTGTGATTTAGGTTATATGAATAATTATGGATGAATTTATGTTGTATTGGTGGTTTCTTGAAGAATTCCCCATGAGACCCATGTTTCTCCTTATTTTCCTAAATTTAACCCTAGTTTGTGTTGGATATCTATTGAAGGCTATGAATTGAATGTTATGTAATTCATGTTTGTATGATGATTCTACCCTAGGTTATGTATAATTTCTATGAAATTAGGGTTGAGTCTTTGAACGAAGCCTTGAAGGCTATGAAGGGAATATGTCAATTGCTTATATTGATGTGGATTATGTTATTACTTCATGAATTACCTTGTATTATGTATTGGTTATGGATTGTTTGGTAATTGAAGTATGAATTTCCCATGAAGGGCAAGAAGGTATGAAGGTTAGTTCTTCTTTGAACTGAAGTATGAAAGGTGAATTACTTAGATTGTAATGATTCTATACCTAATGTGTTGTTGTGGTGTTGATGACCTATTTTCTTCATCCTTAACCCTCTACACTTGAATTAGCTATGAAGTATTTATGTATGTTATGGTATGATTGATATATGATTGAAAGGTAGTTCTCATGATTATAATGTAATATAAAGTGAAAGGTTTACTCACTTGCTAAGTGTTTCTAAAGTGAAAGGATTGTGTAAGATGTTTACATAAGAGTCTAGTAAAGGCTAATGTGAACTTATGTGATGACTAAAGATGATTACAAAAGGTAATTAGATGCTTAGCACCGAAAGGGCATGTAAATGAGATGGGGGTCTCACGTTTAGTAAGTCCGGCTCCCCACATGGGTTTCCTTACGTTTAGGAAGTCTGGATTACCCACGGTATGTGTTGTCTCATGAGATGGAAACCCCCACGTTTAGTAAGTTAGGGTTTCTAGAAGCAATCTCCTTGACCCTTAACTATGTGCCCACATAGGACTCTAGCTTAGTGGATCCACCTAGATAGCTATGTA
>JAJONY010032077.1:0-26149 GCA_029582405.1 Solanum gandarillasii
GTGAAGTATTGGTGTGTAGTTGAGAATTGACTAATAGATTAGGGGGACATTTGACCATTTTCTCAGCAAACTTTAAAGAAGTACACGACTTTCTTAGTTTTCTAGTGTGTATAAGCTCATGGATCTGGCGCATTGGGGCACCTCAAAGTTTTCTGAAAAAACATTATGAGGACCTCCGTAATGAGTTGCGGGAACATTATAGTACCGCCATTTTTAAGACATATTTTTTAAATTTACGACCCAACTTTTAGAAATTATGCAACTTTCTTTGTTTTTCATATGTATTAGCTCATTGATTTGCCGCCTTGGGGCACCTCAAAAAAAATTTGAAATTTTTTTATGAGTACCTCCGTAATGAGTTAGGGAGCATTACGTAAAGTTCTAACATTTTTAAGGCATATTTTTGCATTTACGTGTACACTTTTAAAAATTATGCAACTTCCTTGGTTTTATGTGTGTATTAGCCAATGGATTGCCGCCTTTGGGAACCTTTAAAAAATTTATGAGGACTTCCGTAATGAGTTAGGGGATCATTACAGATAATCCCACCACTTTTTAAGGCATATTTTCGCATTTACAAGCCAACTTTTAGAAATTGCGTGGCTTTCTGTTTTTTTGTGTATAATGTCCATGGATCGCCTAGGACACCCCAAATTTTTTTATAAAAAAACTTTATGAGAACCTCCGTAATGAATTGAGGAAACATTATGTATAGTCCCGCCATTTTAAGGCATATTTTAGCATTTACCAACCAACTTTTAGGAATAACACATCTTTCTTGGATTTTCGTGTGTATTAACCCATGATATAAAGCATCAAAACACCCAAAAAAAATTCAGAAAAAAATTTATGAGGACCTCCATAATGTGATGGGGAGGCATTACGTATAGTCCCACCATTTTTAGGCATATTTTCACATTTACGAGCAAACTTTTAGGAATTATGCGGTTTTCTTGATTTTTCGTGTGTATTAGGAACACCCAAAAGAATTTTCTAAAAAGATTTTGTAAGAACCTTTGTAATGAGTTGGGAAATCATTACGTACAGTCCCACCAATTTTTTCAGGCATATTTTCGCATTTATGAGCCAACTTTAGGAATTATGCGATTTTTTTTGTTTTTCATATGTATTAGCCTATAGATCTGGCGCCTCATTGCACCCAAATTTTTTTCTGAAAAATATTTAGGAGGACCTCTGTAATGAGTTGACGAAACATTACGTACATTCCCACAATTTTTAGGCATATTTTCGTAATTACGAGTCATCTTATAGGAATTACATGATTTTTTTTTTGTGTGTATTAGTTCATGGATTTGGCGCCTTGGAGCAACCGAAATTGCTTTCTGAAAAAACTTTAGGGAGACCTCCGTATGCGTTGAGAAAGCATTACGTACAATTCCTCCATTTTTTTACGAGCCAACTATTAGGAATTACGCGACTTTTTTGATTTGCATGTGTATTAGCCCATGGATCTGGCGTCTCAGACCACCAAAAACTTTTTTCTAAAAAACTTTATCAGGACCCCTTTAATGAGTTGGGGAAACATTACGTACAATCCCACATTTTTCAAGCATATTTCCACATTTACAAGCCAAATAGGAATTAAGCGACTTTCTTCGTTTTTCGTGTGTATTAGCACATGGATCTGGCACCTCGAAGCACCCAATTTTTTCCTGAAAAACTTTTAGAGGATCTCCGTAATGACTTGGGGAAGCTTTACGTAAATTTTCCCGATTATTTCAGGCGTATTTTGGCATTTACAAGCCAACTTTTAGGAATTACGTGACTTTCTTGGTTTTTCATGTGTATTTGCCAATGGATATGGCGCCTCGGAGCACTGTAAAAAAAAATTCTGAAAAAACTTTATGAGGATCTCCGTAATGAGTTGGTGAAGTATTACGTATAGTCCCACCATTTTTAAAGGCATATTTCTACATTTACGAGCAAACTTTTTTTATGAGGATCACTGTAATGAGTAGGGGAAACATTACGTACAGTCTCACTATTTTTTTTAGGCATATTTTCGCATTTACGAGCCAACTTTTAGAAATTACACAGTTTTCTTGATTTTTCATGTGTATTAGCCCATAGATCAGGTGCCTCAAAACACACAAATTTATTTTTATAAGGACATATATAATGAGTTGGGAAAACATTATGTACAATCCTACCATTTTTTTCTAGCATATTTTCGCATTTACGAGTCAACTTGTAGGAATATTTTTTGTTTTTCGTGTGTATCAGCCCATAGATCTGGTGTCTCGAAGCACCCAAAAAAAATTTAATTTTTTTTTTGAGGAACTCATTAATGAGTTGAAAAGCATTACGTACAATCCCATAATTTATTCAGGCATATTTTCGTATTTACGAGCCAACTTTTAGGAATTATGCAGTTTTTTTTATGTATCAGCCCATGGATCAAGTACCTTAGAGCACCCAAAAAAAATTGAAAAAACTTTATGAAGACCTCTGTAATGAATTGGGGAAAACATTACCTACAATCCCACAAATTTTTTCTGGCATATTTTTGCATCTACGAGCCAACTTTCAGAAATTATGTGACTTTCTTGGTGTTTTTGTGTGTATTATCCCATGGATCTGGCTCCTTGAATCAGCAAAAAAAAAATCTAAAAAAACTTTATGATGACCTCCGTAATGAGTTGGGGAAGCATTACGTACAATCCCATCAATTTTTCAAGCATATTTTTGGAATTATGAGCGAACTTTTAAGAATTACGCAATTTTCTTGATTTTCGTGTGTATTAGCACACTGATCTGGCGCCTCAGAGCATCCAAAAAAATTCTGAAAAAACTTTATGAGGACCTATGTAATGAGTTGAGGAAGCATTACGTACATTCCCATAAATATTTTTGCATTTACGAGCCAACATTTAGAAATAACGCGACATTCTTGGTTTTTCGTGCATATTAGCCCATGGATCTGGCGCCTCAGAGCACCTAAATTTTTTTTTTCTGAAAAACTTTATGAGGACCTCCATGATGAGTTAGGAAAACATTACGTATAGTTTCATTGTTGTTTACATATTTTCGCATTTGCAAACCAACTTCCAGGAATTGCGCAAATGTCTTGATTTTTCGTGTATTAGCCCATGGATCTGGCTCCTCAAAATACCCAAAAAAATTCTTTAAAAAATATTATGAGGACCTTCGTAATGAGTTGGGGAAGCATTACATACAATCCCATTGTTTTTCAAACATATTTTTGCATTTACGAACCAACTTTAGTAATCACGCGACTTTCTTTGTTTTTCGTGTATATTAGCCCATGAATTTGGCGCCTCGTAACATTCAAAAATAATCTGAAAAAACTTTATACGGACCTTTGTAATGAGTAGGAGAAGCATTACGTACAGTCTCACCATTTTTTCATGCATATTTTAACATTTACGAGTTAACTTTTAAGAATTACGCGACTATCTTGGTTTTCATATGTATGAGCCCATTGATTTGGCGTCTCAAACACCCAAAAATATTTTCTGAGAACCTCCATAATGGGTTAGGGAAACATTACGTACAGTTCCATCGATATTTTTTCAGGCATATTTTTGCATATTTGAGCCAACTTTTAGAAATTACGCGACTTTCTTAGTTTTTCCTGTATATTAATGAGGACCCCCGTAGTGAGTTGAGGAAGCATTACGTACGGTCCCATCATTTTTTTTAGGCATATTTTCGCATTTATGAGCCAACTTTTAGGAATTATCTGACTTTCTTGATTTTTTGTGTGTATGACTTGGATCTGGCATCACGGAGCTCCTCAAAACTTTATTAGGACCTTCGTAATGAGTTGAGGAATCCATTATGTACAGTCCCACCATTTTTTCATGCATTTTTTCACATTTACAAGACAACTTTTAGGAATAACGCGACTTTCTTGGGTTTTTGTGTGTATTAGTCCATGGATCTGGCTCCTCGGAGCACCCAAAATATTTTTCTGAAAAGTACTTTCGTAGTGAGTTGGGGAAGCATTACGTATAGTCCCACCATCTTTTCAGATGTATTTTCGCATTTACGAGCCAACTTTTAGAAATTACGCGTTTTTTCTGTGTTTTTCATATGTGTAATAGTCTATGGATCTTGCGGCTCGAAGCATTCAAAAAAAATTTCTGAGGACCTTTGTAATGAGTTGAGGTAGCATTACTTATTTTCAGGCATATTTTCACATTTATGAGCCAACTTTTAGAAATTCGGTGACTTAGTTTTTCAGGAGTTGAAGAAGAGTGCATGAAGCCTCACCATTTTTTGCTCAAATTTTTGGCATTAAGTAGCTATTTTATAGGAATTAGATGATTTTCTTAGTTTTTCTTGTGTGCTAGCCCATAAATATTTCGGTGAGATAAGACTTTCGGACTATAATTTTTTTAAAACCTTCACGGAGCCTATCGTAGGGAGTTGGGGGAGCAGTATGTGAAGCCTCACTTCTTTTGTACATATTTAGATATTGAGGAACCATTTTATCGAAATTAGGTGATTTTCTCAATTTTTCGTGTATGTTAACCCATGAATATTAAGGTGATTTGACTTATAGATGATTTTTTTGCAAAACCTTCACGGAACCCTCCGTTGAGAGTTGGAGGAGCACTACGTGAAGCCTTACTATTTTTTGAACATATGTTGGGCAATTAGGAACCATTTTACATTAATTAGGAAAAAAATTCAATTTTTCGTTATTTTACATCAAAATACCCGTGAATATTTTGATGATATAGCTTCCGAACAATTTTTGCAATCTGGCCATCCCATCCTACAACTCCTCAAAGTACAATGGAAACACAAAATCTTGTGCGTTCAAGTCCGCTTCAAGGCATACTATTGAAAATGCTCAGTATAATAAACGAACTCAGATCGAATTGGTATATCAATACTAATTCAATCCTAGCTCTTGAAATTGGAACAAATTCACTAGAGGATCGCAAAATCTTGTTGATCTTCTCAATGGGGAGTCCACTTTAAAATCTTTCGCGATGCAAGTGCTCTTTCGGTATATGCTTCAACAAGAATCACATAAGAGGTAAATTATAGACCTTTAGTAAAATGTCCACCCATAATCCAGCTTACAAAATACATTACATAGACCAGGAAGTTGGCAAATGCACTAAATTTGTAACAATTCATGAACTTCCATGAGCAGTAACAATGTGCACCATCTTGCTGCTTTTCTTCCTTTCTTCTGAATTTTATTTCCTTGAACTTGGAGAGGAGAATGTCAAACCTGTTGACAATTATATCAATAAATGTCAGAGAGGAGAGGAGTGTTGGACTGAATTGGTCGCGACACCCTTTTTGACACCACTGGGAGGATGTGTGTACTTACCTAAAGTCGTTAACAGAACAAGGTTCTTTTGCTGGTGGTAAAAGTTACCCCTTAAGTTGAAAAATACCAAGATTGAACTCTAATAATACACCACCAAGGGATGGTAGAATAGGTGTGATCCTTCTACCCTTAACTAGAAGTCTTTGATTCGAGCCCTTCTTGGTAGTTGGTTTACCAAGTCAAATCCGGATTAGTTGAGCTAGTTGGTTTTGGTTTCAGATACAGGATACCAAAACCAACTATTTATTACTAATCAGCCTATTAGAATCTAATAATTGAAAAGTGCATGTCAACAAAGATAAGGAACAGCATGAGAGGACAATCATGTAACAACACTCGTAAGAACTGCACACAACTTTCCCGCCAAAAGTCATGATAAAACAGCAGGAACATTTAACATCCGAAAGTTAAAGGAACAACAACAACAACGAAAGGATAAGTTTTCACAGTTGTGGAAATCAGATCACACAGTAAACCAAAATGGCACACCAATTGGAGATATACGGAAAAGAAGAAGAAAACAAATATTAAAAGACCAAGCTCCCTGGATAAAATAGTTGACGGAGATACAGTTTAAGAATCTGGAACAGTTGCTGCTGGACGCTTCATTGAAGCAGACTTGATTAAATGATTGTAGCTGCCTTTCTCCTTGAAAAGCTGTGAAAAATGAGGTTTGCAGTACAAAATCCCATCGAGGGCAGCATAATTCGAAGGATTTAAAGAGCACCCACCATGAGAACACTTGAAACACGACTTGTGATAACTTTGGTTCTCCACTGTCACCTGAAAAAAAGGGTCAATCAACTTAGATGTATGTCAAGAAATTGAAGTGTTGCAGAAGTAAGGCCTGCGGTTGAAAACTACACCAGTTTCAGAGTTCTGAAAAATAAATGGTCCAGAAGGTACCCTTCAAAGTTCATACTTACATCTCAAAAAGATAAAGACATTAACAATTTGTAGTCAATGGAACAGGGACAAATGTTGTCAACAATTTAAATGATGAAATGAACTCAAAGCTCAAAAACTCTGGAATATAAGCAAGTCAATATATATGTAGTTCAATTTTGAAAAGTTTCAACATTCGGAGATTGGCTACACATTTAGATATAAAGATAAGCACATAGGTTAACAATAATCAGATCAACAAATTTCCTAAAATAAGCATTAGGTTCAAATGACTCTTCCTTTTTTTTTTATTTTGGAATTCTTACCTAGCACACAGTTGACTTTACCTAATAAAGTTCAAGTTCTTTACTACCTTACAACTCAAAAGTGGAAAAGTTCACTGGTGTGAGGCTGCTGAGAAGATGGGGTAGCACACACAACTTGCCTAATAATTTCGAGCTAGTATTCAGTGGGATGTCTAATGAGGAAGTAGAATAGAGTGGTGCACTGGATGACATCCTTCCTTCAAAGAACTACTAATGATTATGCTGTGAGCTAATAAGCTCAAATTTTAGGAAACTCAGTTCATCTATGCTTACGTTAAATTTCTCTAAGTCTTAAAGAGGATAGACAACACATTTGCTGTCACTACCACGAACTGATGATACTGGTATTTCTGACATTGTTCTATTCTATATTTATTTTAAAAGAATATGGACACATCACAACATTTGTCAACCATGCAAACTTCAACCACTCTAAATATCTTTTAGCTACCATCCATTTCCATTTGGTCATTATATTATTATCCATCATCCTGCAGCAACATAGCATGTTCCAATTGAAAGAGAGATTCTCCGACTTTGAAACCTGGCTTGTATATTTACATATGACGAAAGATGAACCTGTTTTCTTGTGCCACTAGAAAATGATTGAAATTACAATAGTGCATAATATTACAACAGAAATCAACTTTGAAGCCATCTCTTGTGGATGAAAGAGATGAAACTTTTTGACACTCAAGACTAACTCCAGAAACAAAAAAGTTATTATTGAAATGAGCACTCCCACCCCTGACCCCTCAAACACCAAACACTCTTCCCCGGAAAAGGTTCACAATGTGGACCAAAGCCAACTAAAGGATAACACAATTTATCCCTCAATAAAGACATCATAACAGGATGAAATTTTGAGAATTTGATATCTATACCTTCTCAAGTGGATAAGCCGTTTTACCGCAGGTGGCACATTTTTCCTGTGTCCCAGAAAACATGCCGGCAGCTTTGCTTGGAGATTTTGTCTGTGTGGCGAAAGCAAGAGAACAAAGTATAAGAGGCACAACATTGCATCAGATCTAAGAAAAATACACTGTTCTTCTCTTTCAGTATGTTAATCTTAGGTATCAAAAGTTGCAAAGATAGTTACCAGCATTGGAGTTAACTTCTCAGCTGACTTCACAGCTAACACAAGTAAAATGCATTTTCATATTAGATAAAGTATTATGGTCTTTAATGTTGAATAAAGGATTAAGCAAGAAATAAACACTTACGGGATTGAAAGTTCTTGTTGAAGTTGCCAGACTCCTTGTAGAGCTGCTCAAAATGAGGCTTGCAATACAGAACACCTTCCATTGAGGAGTAACTGCTCAACTAAGAAAAGATCACATAAACATATAACATCAGTCAGTATGCATGAAAAGTTGAAAACACCATAATCTTTTCATATTGGAACTCTACATAACTACATACACCAACGGCAGACACATGTAGTCAAGGGGTGTCAATTGACATCCCTTTGTCGGAAAATTACACTGTGTAGCTAGGTAAAAAATATTTTTTTATGTACATATAATATACATTGACTCCCCCTTGCTTCTTCGTAAGTTTACTCATTCATACTTTAACACCCCTTGATAAAAATTCTCTCTCCGCCACTGACTTACACTAAGACAATTATTCTAATGATTGAGCCAATAGCAACTCAAATTACAACTCCTATTGCATCATGCTCCAACATCAGGATTCAGGATAATGGAAGTTTACCTTTTTATCATTTTTCCAACTCAAATCAAGAAAAAATCTAGGATGAAAATTTGTAATCTATTATCAGTTAAGGTTTGCTCCACACTTAGAGTCAAGATTTTGAATCTTGGCATCTGCCAGGGGTGGAGCTAGAATATAGCTTATGGTTCCGTGAATCTAGTAGCTTTGGATTCGGTCAAAACCTATATTTGTCTTAAAAATCCATTGAATATGCACAAATTATTAATTTTGAATCCGGCAACTTAAAAGAACTATAATAGAATCTTGACCCCATAAGCTTCAAATCTTGGCTCAACCTCTAGCTTCTACCTCAACACATTAAGAAAAACCCAATTATCAATGGTGCTCTCTCGGCAAAAATCAAGTCTTAATCAATCAACTACGACTTAATCCCAAACAAGTTTAGCTCGATTGTATCAATCATCTACATCCATTCTACTGTATTCATGCAAGAAAGAAACACTATGCAATAAAAACATAGCAAGAAGATTATAATGTGCAAAACTTTAAGTAGGATTAAAAATTGCAATCTATCAGTTAGGGGTTTGCTCCACATTTTAAGTCAAAAGTTTGAATCTTTGCTTCAGTGGAGCTAGAGCATAGCTTATGGTTCCATGAATCCAGTAGCTTTGGTCAAAACCTGTATTTTATCTTAAAAAATCAATTGAAGATGCGCAAATTATTAATTTAGAATCCACAACTTAAAAGAGCTAGAATCCCAACCCCATAAACTTCAAATCCTCGCTCCACCTCTAGCTCACCGAGAAATCTATGGTCCTCTCAACAAAAAATCAAGTTTTAATCAATCAACTACGACTCAATCCCAATACAAGTTGAGCTCAATTCTATCAATCATCTACATCCATTCTACAATAAAAACATAGCAATAAGATTATAACGTGCAAAACTTTAAGTAAATTACCTTGAGAGTTCCTTTACAATGGGTACATTTGAAACAAGATTTGTGATAACTAATCCCATCAGCTGACAAAAGCTCAACTGGGTAAACAGTCTTTTCACAAGCCTTGCATTTCTGTTGAGTCCCTGTAAACGACATGACTTCAACACAACAAAAATTATCCTAGATCTGATCCTCCAACCTCTTTGACTCTACAAAAAAAATCAATCAAATCACACTATTTCTCATATACCATAAACAACTAATTACAAAAATCAATACAAAATTTAAGCAAAAGCTACTAAGTTCACGTAAAACTATAGATCTGCATCTGCGTAAAAATTACGCAGACACAGATCTATACTATGAAAAAGTAAACAACAAAAACATTTTTAATAGGTCAAATGGTGCATACATTGGAAGATCAAAAAAATTGCTGCAAGTTGTTGATTATGTGTGGATTGCAAGTTTGTGATGCGGCGAGCGTTAATGGCGGATGAAGAGAATGTTTTTTCTGGAAGAATGAGCCAAAGAGAGAATGATGAATGGGAGAAAAAAGAAGAGGAAAAAGCAGAGAGAAGGGGCCAGAAATATCTTAGTTTATTTTGAAGAAGTAATTGGCTGACTATATATCGTGAAATGTAATGGACAACATGTAGACTTGTATTAGACTTGACATAATATAAATCTTTTGTTTTGTCAACTAATCTCGGGTTCGCATAAATTTTGGGAGTAGATTTTGAAAACTTATATTTTGAATATATAAACACATATGCAGATTCTTAAATTTGTCTCTAAATTTCATTTTGGTACTCCAACTCAATCTTGTTTCATTTTAACCCTTCAATTTCAATTTTTATGTTCCATTTTGACACTTCTAAGTGATGTGGCAAAATGTTTGCATCACACTTTCTCTAAGAGAGTGAAAGACAAAAAAAAGTATTTTTTAAAAAAATAAGAAAAGATTACCCTTCAATTCTATTTCTTTTATGTATCATTTAACACAAAATACTAATTTTATGATTTCTTTATTTCTATATATGCTATTCAACTGCAATTTTGCATTTTAAAAATCGGCGTTCATCCGTTAGTTATTGTAAAAAATTAAAATTGACGGATGATCATTAATTTTTTTTATAAAAAAAAGTAACAATTTCTTTTCTTTTTTTTATAAAAAAAAAGTACATTATTGTTAAATAACCGACGAAAGTGCGTCGATTTTCTTTCTTAAGAAAATCTATCGAGTTTCAACATTTTTTTGTAGTGTTATTAATTTGCAATGAACATGAGTTTTTTTTACTCGTATTTAGTTGAATGAAAAATTAGAAAGCTGATATTTGAATTAGTTCAAATAGACTAGATATGAAAAAAAGAATATGTGGTGTTATTTAATTTAATTAATTGTTTTAAAAAAGAAAACCAATACAGTTTCATCGTTCACACAATAATGTACAGAAACTCTAAAAAAATATTTTTCTTAAAAAATGATGTTCATCCATTATTATTTTTTAAAAAAAAGATATGATGTTGATTTTTAAAATGAAAAAGTGAAAATGAAGAACATAAATAAAAATAAAGAAATCATAAATTTAGTAATTTGTGTTTAAATAATACTATATAAAATAGAGTTGAAGGATTAAAATTGAACAAGGCTAAGTTAGCATGACAAAATGAAAAATGGGGGCAAGTTAGAGGAGTTGTGTATGTGTTTTTAATTGGTTTTTTTGTCATATCATGGCATGTGAAGTATACACATCCACTTTGTTGATTCTTTGGGAAAAAGTGCCAAAATGGAACATAAAAATTGGAGTTGAAGGATTAAAATGGAACAAGGTTGAGTTGGAGTGTCAAAATGAAATTTATGATGAAGTTTAAGGGTCTGCATATGTGTTTGGCCTAAATCTTTTGTTTTGTCAACTAATCTCGGGTTCGCGTAAATTTTGGGAGTAGATTTTGAAAATTTATATTTTGAATATATAAACGAACGTGAAATTTGATTAGAATTTGATTTTTTGAGTTTCGCTCATATCAGGTTTTGGGTTTTTGAGATTTGCACTCACTCACAAAAATTTTAAAAATTTCAAGTAAAATAAAATACATGTTCAAACAATATAATTTAAAAATCGTGATGACAAAAACTCAAATTTGGTAGAATTTTTATAGTTCAATTGATTGATTGACCGAGTTTTTCCTCTCAGGTGAGAGTTCTATTCTCTATCTCTCATTGGTTAGAGTTTGATTCTCCACTCTGTAATCAATTCCTCATTTCCCTTTCTCCTAACCCCCATTGGAAAGAAAAAAAAAACATTTAACTTACAAGTTTCGACTTTAAAATATGTGATCTAACATGGTTGGAACACAAAAAAAAAAACTAAAAAGATTAGGTTTATTAAAAGTAGCACCGCTTAACCTTGTCGAGAGAAGAAAACTTCATATTGAGTGTAGTTGCTCTTATTATTAGATTTTCATCATGTTTGTCATCTTTATTTATCTAAAAGTCGATCCTCTCTATAGATGTATTTAATTAAGATCTTACTGACATTCAATACGTATTTAGAGTTTTCAATAATAAGTGAATGATGGTATATGTCTTTATCCTTAACTAGCTTGATAGCTAGTAGATTAGTCTTTTTCCACCTATGCTTCTTAGTATCCCATTAGTTTATAATAGCTAGGGTTAGTCCCTTTTTTATGCTACATAACTAAGATTTGCAGATCATTCTCCTTTGAATGGAAAGGGCTTCCAATGACAAAGTTGTATATTCTATTTGTTAGCGCAAAAATAATAAAAACACAATAATTAACATGGTTGGGAATTTCATTTCTAAAGAAGGAGGCATTTAATTGCTCGAAAAATTAACGATAAGGGCATTAACTTATGATATTCATAGCACGAGTAATTGGAAATAGAGTTGTTGCTTATTCATCGCGTTGTATCGCAATTCATTTTTGGACATAATTGTTCACGAAAGGTGGCATGGGACATATGTCAGCAGCGGGAGTTTAACATCCGAGCGCAAGACATCTTTCGATGTCATGATGCGCCCATTCCTATGGTCATTTCTTTAATACTTCTGCCTCTCGGGAGTCTCTTTGTAGGATACTTGGTCAAAATGTGACCTGTTAGCCCATAAATAGTATTGTGATGAAGTAATTGTTGCTTACCCGACACGACCGTACGAGGTCGCAATTCATCCAATACGATCACTCGGGGTGAACAAGAATTGGGGATCAAATGTGGGTGAAATTTCTATCAATGACTGAGATGTTCAGTTGACTCTCTCCCTCTACGAGTGAGCAAAAAAGGAGAAGGAAAGAGACCCTGGTGAATTGTCATAATTAGTGAACAAATGTAAGTTTTACTATCTGATCGTATGGAGTATTGACCACAACAAGGAACATTCCCTGAAGCGAAGAACGAGAATGAGCGGAATCAATGATCTAATTACTTTACTTAATTATTTTGAAATATGCCTACGGTTTTAAAAGTGCATCACTTTATCAAAGAATATGGACTAATAGTGCTCCCATTAAAAAGAAATAAGATTACTTTAAACCTAAATCTAAAGATATGGACTATTTTGGCCTTTTTTCTATGATATAGAATCAATCTTTTCAAGTTAATAATAAAGATCTTAAAAAATTAAATAAAGTGAATTATTAGATGGCAATTAGGACAGGCACCGCATGCAATATGCCTAGCACGTTATCGATGTTTTTGTTGACACAATGAAGACTGAATATAAAGCTTTACATATGAGAAAGTTGTAATAGAGCGGTAAGTATTTTTTTATTTGTAACTTAAAATTTTGGATTCAAATTTTGTTGGATATAAATTTCCGTTCATTCGGAAGTGCATTTTACCCATTATAAGGCTTTCTGACTCAAATTCTAATTTAGTTGAACTTTAATATAAATATCAAATACCGAATAAGAAACTAAAAAATAGAACATGAATTCTATTTTGCTCAAATTAAAATTGCAGTCATTATTCAAAGCATCTTGAAATAAAGGAGGAGAAAAATGGAAATCATATATAGTACTAGCATTTAGTTATTTTTCCAATTCTATTATCATGAGTTGATACATAATTCTAGTATTATAATATAATACTCAATTAACCACTGCACCTCTAAGTGTCTACCTATAGGAATTATATATCAAAAGTTATAGGCCATTGTTAGCACTAATTTTATAATCCCTTTTTTGATGTTGTTGTTTTTTAATCTTATGTCCGGCACTCACGTCCGATTAATTTGAATTTGCGTTTCATTTTGGGATAAAACGCTCTTTATTAAAGACAACTCTATTTCCAAGGCTCAAGCATGAGACGTCTAATTAAGAATTAACAAGTACTTACCACTCCACCAAAACCTAATTTTATAATCCTTTTATCTTCATATTTACTAAGCAAACCAAAATACTCTCCAATCTCCATGACTCTTTTGTTGGCAAAGTACAAAATATAAGGCAAGAATTTTGTCCTCTAATACTTTGCTTTTACACTTGTGAGTTCCTTATTTATGCTTCATTTTTTTAATTTTCTAAGAAATGAATAAATACTAGCTCTTGTTTCAAGTATCTTAGGTCATAATCCAAGGATATATATATATATGGAAGATCAATGATGATGTCACACATCGTACGTATTAAAGCGAGTGGATGAAATGGAGGTTCAATTTGGGGTACTGTGCGATAAGAATGTGTCTCAAAGGCTTAAGTTCTATAGGATGATGGTTACACCAAATTTGTTGTATATATGGGGTAGAGTGTTGACCATTCAAGAATGCACACATTTAAAAGATGAATATAGAGAGATGAAGATGCTCAAATGTTTACTGATATGATTAGGAATGAAGTTATACTTGACAAGTTGAGAGTGAAGACATTATGAGCGAAGCAAAATTGAGATGTATCGTGCATGCATGTGAAGAGGAGGTGTGTGGATGCGCGCCAACACAGAGGTGTAAGAGGTTGACTATCACATGAGTTAGGAGAGGTATAGGCAGACGAAAAATTAAGGGAGGTAATTAGACAAGGATATGACTCTAGATAAAAATATATGGAGGTCGAATATTAGGATAGAAGATTAGTAGATAGACGAGTATTGTCGCACTTTATGTTGGAGAGGGATGTGAGGAGCATTAGTAGTATTATTTAGTAAACATATAAATTAAAACGAAAAGAATAACACTTTCACATAAAATGAGACAGAAGAAATCCGACCAAAACGATATTTAACATTACAAGTATTTGAAATACCCAAACAATATTTGAACATCAAAACTCTCCAAAATTTTCAAGTCAGTTTCTCTCCATTTTGCTCCAGCAAAATGTTTGAACTCTTCTTCAACCACAACATCCAAACACCAGTTCTGCAATTTCCTACTCAAGCAGCCAACGACACAACCAGTTCGATGTTTCCCTCTCTTGCAATGAACTAAAACCGGGTGATTTCTCTCATCAGTTATCACTCTCAAACCATCCATTATAATTTCACTTCTGCTTGACATAGTTGATGCATCCTTTGTTCCATCGATACTGAATTGGTAAAGCTTTATGTTGTTAATTCGATGTTTTCTTATGGGTGGTAAGGTGCCGTGCATAAGTATATGATTAGAACGAAGACTGAGTGACTGGAGAAAAGTGAAATTGGAAGGATGAGGGAATCCAGATCTATATGTGTAGTTATTTTCCACTGCAGAAAAGTTTGTTGGTGGTAGCTGTACTAACAGATCATCATCACCTTCTTCTTTCAAAACTACAATCATACTCATATTTCTAGATATTTTAATTTCAAAAACAATCTCTCTGCCTCCCGAGATAGGGTAAGGATGTTAGTACACTGGATATGTAGGATTAGTAAATCTTGTTCTATATCCAAACATATATTGTTTTAATAAAACCAAGACTTAGACAAACCATAATGGAAATAGGAAAAGTTTTCCAAACACACATATATTTACACCTTTAGCATATAGTACATAATATTTGAATGATTTTACAAAAAATATTTGCACACATTTTACCACAAACTTATTTACATCTCTGGGCACATAATATCAACAAAGATACAGAACGTACCACAAAATACACAGAAGCAAGCTTGCAAATCATGGCAAAATCCTTATTTCCACAAACAGAATAAAACAAAACAAGACAAGACAAACTCACAATTAGATAAATTCGAAACGCAAAAGTAGCTTGACAGAGTTGTATTTCTCTCCCTTGCGGCTGTGGAGTGGTACTGCTCGGATACCTTGTCTTAGTTCTGAAACAGGCAAACAAGTTTGTCCAGCAAAATCATCTTTTTCAGACATATCATACTCATGAACTTCAATGCGGAGTAGAGCCAATTCAGGAACTGTTAATGGGAATTCAAACTGTTCATCCCAAGTTGGTATCCAATTGTCCTCAAGAGTCTTTGTTTTCTTCATCACAATATCAGCATCTACTCCAGCAATTCCTATCTGTATACATCCAAACCCGAAGTGTATTGAGGGATAATTATCGCAAATACAGAATTTAAACAAGTAAATCAACCAAATAATAATGATAATAATGAAGGTTAAGTATATCCATCTACCCTTGCGTAGAAGTCTGGAGGAGAGTATGCATCAAAGTGTGTGTGTTCGAAGTCATAATACCACCCTTCACCCATAAATACAGTGACCTGCTTAATTCAAGAAGCGTTGGGTTATTTGCATCAACATGATCAAACCTTACATAATCCAATAAGGTTAGCTATAAAACTAGATCCCCTCAAGTACCTTCAATGTAGTTTTGACTGGCAAATTTGCTTCAGGATCGAAGACCTCATTGTTGGGACCTGCTTTCAATAGTATATCTGGTTTCTTAACATATCCACAACCACCATTGCCTCTGAACATACCATGCATTAACCAAAGTGATCTTCCATAGCCCTGCCACGGAACTCTTGTTTATGCATTTTCCTTGGGAAGACTATGACAAGCGAATTGATAAAGAAAACGATATTGGGAACAATTAAAGTTATATAGTGAATCAAATGTGATAGAGTAGAACTTAGAACAGACAACCCACCGTCCAAGGAAGTGACCTTTTTAACTATTTTGCTTTTGCTTAAAGGGGTATTTGGCGTAGGCACGCCCGGGGGGTAAGATTACATAGTCACACCAGCCTTTGAGCTCTCCCTTAATTACTACATATTGTTACTCCTCATCCAAGTTCATTTCCAGACAAATCATATAAAATATTATAGATCTGAGGCTTCGATTCAAACAACAACATACTAAGGGTAATCCGTAATCCCACAAGTGGGGTCTGGGGAGAGTAGGATGTACGCAGATTTTACCCCTACCTTTGTGGCGTAGAGAGGTTGTTTCAGAGATTGGAATCAGGGCACGTATGCAAGGCTGAAGAAAGCTTCAAATAAATTCTAATGTGATATGTGTCAGATGTCAAAAATGATCACAAGTGTAAAGTAGTCCCAGGAATTATATGCATGCTTGGGGGGGATAGGTAACTGGGTTCTGATTGGTATTTATGATTGCTATGTCCTTCACCTTGAGAAAACAGAACAAAGATTAATAGTCCATTCATTTCCTCTAAATCAATGTTACATCATGAAGGGAAAGCCACATGTAAATCTTGTAATCATGAATGTAATATCAGCAATGGTTTAATCAAGAAAAGGGTCACTGAGATCAAACAAACGCACAGAAGAAAATATCAACTTTGCATTATGATTCTCTCTTATGAATGCTACCTCTTTTGCTTTCCAGGGATGAAAAGAGAAGATTAACCTGCATATTGAATGCCACCATTTGAGCTCCATGTGTCCATGCATTGAAAGGATTGTAATTGGATGAGTCAAAACGTATGCCCTTTGGGTATATTCTCAGAATGTTCCTCTGAGTGAACCTGTAAGCATACCATAATTATGCACATACACCCTATTACATGTACATGGCATGAATAAATTGGTAAAATGTTAGAAGGCATACACACGACTGCTGTAGATCAATTACATGAAACGTTATGACAAGTAAATCTGCTACAATATTCCAGAATTTTGAAGTATCACATGAGTTGGATTGTGTCATTTGAAAATCCTTCAATCACACATGACAAACAAGAACACCAACAACAATGACGATGACATCTCAACAGCTAGTTGTGGTTGAAAAATCCAATGTCCATTTCGCTCCATTTGCACTTGTTTCATTCCAATAATCAGTAATATGGGGTTCTTTAACACTAGAGGTTCTCACGTTTACTACGGGCATACAAATCTCTAATATGAACAAAAAAAATCCTTGCAAATAATGAAGGTAATGTAAGTGTACCAGTATGACTAAACCTTAATCTCAACTATTATGTATGTCTATATAGATCTTTTGTTTCAATTGTGTATTATTATTTTTTTATGTGTCCACTTGGATTCAGAGAGATTGTAGGTCATTTAATACGCTTCCTTCACATGTAATATTTTTGTCTAGCTTGTCATTGAACCTAAACATCTACACTGATTGCTACATTTTAGGCCTCCCTCATTTGATCACATAAAACAAAGCTAAGTCGTCTTTTCAAGTTCTTGCTCATTCAAGCTAAATCGTTTGATGGAGCAAAATAATACTATACCTGATAATTTCTTTCCCATGAGTAACTACAGCCTTTCCAAGTTCTTGCTCACTCAAGCTAAGTCGTCTTACTTTATCAGGATCAACCCTCAGCCAATCAGACAGTCCACCTTTCCCCTTTCCAGCATGAATGGCAATTAAACGCTTGTATTCTGGTGCTGTATTTTGCTGTGAGGTGGGATCTTCTTCATCAGAATTGTCAGCTTCACCTTCATCAGAGTCATCCTGCTTGGAACAGTGACAGAATGTGGCAAAAATAGAGTTTAATTGAAGAAACTCACATACTCAAATGGGCCAAACTAATTAGTAATGCATTTTATTACACCTTATCATTGTATCTGGCTTTAATGTCTGAAACCTCCCTTCCCCAAGCTTCTGTATCAGTTTGATCCGTTCCTTTCGTTGCACCTGTTTCATTAACTTCCTTCGCCTGAAGGTACTCTTTGGGTGGCTTAGTTGATATCAGAACACGTCTTTTCAGTGATTCTGGGGATGGAAACTCTTTCAAACATTCATCGGAAGAAAACAGCATATCTCCAAATGTTTGAGTGATCATCTATTATTTTTCCACAAAAGCATAATTAGGATCAATAAAGGTCGTAATGCGTATCATATCCAGAATATGAACATACACACCTCCGCTGTTTTTGCCTGAAGAGCAGTAGTTAGATGATCTTCAAGTGTTATTACTACAGGATACTCAGAAACAGTAAAAGCATGTTCCTTGATAGACTTCAAACATTTGATGAGCGCAACTGGAGTGGTCAATGTTCTGTATGAAAAAAAGTACACTTACAAACTACAAGAAGAATGAGAAGTACAAGGACAATAGAGAGAAGTCTATAATAGAGGCATGTGTTTAGGTGACTCAAAAATTCATGAGAAGTATGACATGAAATTCAAATTCCAATGCTAGTCCGGGTAGAAACATAACACAGCTAAGCTTAAGAGCAATAATGGCATACCCTCCATGAAGAACTTCGACATCATCTTTAGCGGAATTTGGCCATATATCCAATTCAATTACTCTTACACCTCTGTGCAAGGCCTGTATAATGGGGGCATCACTGCAATCACTACTCAGCTGATTCCCAGTTAAATAAGAATTGTGGCCTGTGTATATGAAGTAATGAGACAAAGGCGCATTCATATCTTGGTGAATCTGAAAAACAAAAGAAAAGGAGAGTTATTACTGAAAAGAATACATCAACTATGCTAGTAATTTATATGTCTATTACATTCTTTTAATTAAGAACATGTCCATAACATATGGCTCTCTTACTACAAACCTCCGCAAGTAAATTAAAAAGCATTCCATACAGGTCAAATCACCTGACAATCAACTCTAAAAGCTTTTTTGATTCAATCCATGTATTTGTGTTAAAAATTTTATTTTTAGTATGTATAGATAATCTATTCAGAATCCATAAGCAAAAAGAATTATGATCCAGAACCCAGAAACTAAAACTTCTGACTCTGCCTCTGAAGCTGCTAGTTACTATAATTTATATACAAGACTCCTCTTTAGGACCTTATAATTCTAAACAGGTCATGTTGATAAAAGGGAAATAAAAAGAAAAAAAGGTTAAACATTTTGCATTTTGGTGAATTTTACCTTGAAATTTGACTTTAGATCAATTTCCAATGCTTGGTCATATAAATTACTATTCCCTCCGTCCCATTTTATGTGACAACATTTTACCGGGAACGGAGTTTAAGAAATAAATGAAGACTTTGAAATGTTTACCAAATTGCCTTTTAAAAAGTAGACTCACTTTTTTCTCTCCTTATAAATGTATTGGAGTATTATTTTAAGATTAAGTGGAACCAACAAGGGTAAAAGAGGAATTGTGCATTTAAATACTTACCATATTAAAAAATGTGACATTCTTTTTGGGACTGATCAAAAAGAAAATGGTGCTACATAAAATGGGACGGAGGGAGTACTAAATAGTGTATAAGGCATGGGCGGAGCAACCTTCCCTTCGCCGGAAAAGGAGTGTACAAATGTTAAATGTTTGCTATTATGAGTGTATATTTAGTTTTGCACATCGTTTACCCATCTGAGAACAAAAAAATTGCACACTATTCGTCAAATTCCTAGCTTCATCAAAATCAATCACACGAAAATGTTTTTCAGAACAACATTTTCTGATATATCAAACACACAAACAAAATCTCAATTACGTACTACTAAAAAATCAAAATTCAAAGCAACGCGAGCAAATCGAAACAAATTGAGCAACAGTATCTTACCCCAAGCTTAGAATTAAGAGGAGGATTGATATCAGCAAAGAGATATTTGAAGAACGCATCAAGATGAAGACCTCTCCGATGAAAAACATTGAGGATCTTAAGATCATGAAGATTATTCATAATAGCATGAGCATCCTCTAAAGTAGCGTTTTCCTCCTTTTGAACCTCAATTAAAAACCGATGAAGATTCTCCGCGCTCATCACTCCATTATCGGAGTACCGATTGAACAAATTCTTCACATCTGCCGGAGCCTCGGCGGCGACTACCCGGAACCGTCGCCGGAAACAGAAACAGACTCTGTACGACTGTTTGGACATTGTTGAAAAAAAGGAGGAAAAACGGAAAATGGATAACGGAGAGGATGAATTTTAGAAGAGAAATGATAATTATATATTTATTTATTTATGTGAAGTAAAACGGTTTTTCATTATTGCTTAGGAAGAAGGGAAGGTATAAAAGTTTCTTTTTTTGGTGGTTAATTTAATACGCGTATCAAATGAGTTTGCATGATGGAAGCGAAGTTTGTGGATTTAAGGGTGTGTTCGATACGACAGAAAATATTTTTCGTGAAAAATATTTTTTCGAATGATATAAGTAAATAATATTTATGTGAATTTGATTGAATTCAATAGATTTTATTCAAATAGTGTAAAATTCAGAACATATAAGACGGAAGGGGTGGCGGAGGGGATGAGAGCTATAGGGTGTGTTACATGTGTGAAAGGCACAATTACACTATGCTTGGATGGTTGTTACGTACTATTTCATAATGTATCATGTTGTGTCGTGTTGTATTGTATTGTTCTAATGAATATAGTGTTTGAATAGATTGTATTGTTCTCCAATGTTACATATCCATAATTTGAATGATAAACGTACAATAGAAGTAGGGTCCAGGGTAGGGTTGTTGGGTTATGAAGGGTGATTAGGGCATCATGCGGAAGCTTACAATTTACAAATCATATAGTTGATAAATCAGATAACAAAAACTTATACTAAAAATCAAAATATTATTATATCAAATTAATTAAAGAAAAACATTGAAACTTTAGAGAGAATAAATCTCCCCATAAACAAAAGTCTTAAATGACTACATTGTGGATGTTATTGTTTTTTGTGTTAGAAGAAACAAACCTATATTTATAGAGTCCTAAAACATTTCCTACTAGAAAAGGAGTCCTAAAACCTTTCTTATTAGAAAAGGAGTCCTAAAACCTTTCTTATTAGAAAAAGAGTCTAAAAGGAGAGAATAAATCAAATATAAAATAATATTATATTTTCCTTTCAAGAAAAGTAAAAACATTTGTGGTAATGTTTTGTTTTTTTTTTCTTTAAGGAAAAATAAATCTTAAATTATGGTAAGAAAATCAGGGCAAAACCCTAACAAGGGTCACTATGAAATGTAGGATAAAAGATAAAATAGAGTTATTAAATAATAAGTAAAGATAAAATGAGAAGAAAATATTAAGACAACGACGCGATCACACCAAATCGATCATTACATAAAATGGATTTTTTTATCGTTATCTAACAATGAATTTAAAAGATACGATACAATATAATTTAAATAACAATCAAAATAAATATTATATTTAAATTAAAATACAATACAATACATCGGTAACAACATCCAAACAAAGTGTTAATATGAAATATCATTGTGAAACATATTTTTCTTATTTTTATTTGATAAGTCATTTTACTCAATTTTAAGGAACTTATTATTATGAGAAAATATATTTTTCAAATTTCTTTTTATTAAATAATAAAAAAATGACATATCGAAATACTGAATACACCCTGGATATTTTCGTTGAGTTACAGACATGTTGGACCCCACAAGTCTAATTTGGCTTTATTAGAACATAGAAGTATATTTTCCAAGGGATAATATTTTTTCTAAGAGGGGAAAATATGGTACATGTGTATCCAGGGTACAAATGTATACCCTCAAAGTAGATGGTGATTTAGGGTGTGTTTGTGAGGAAAATGTCTTTATATTTATTTTTGTCGGTTTGGTGCGTAAACAAAAAATATCATACTAAAAAATATTTATGTATAATTTAAACAGTTATGAGAGAGTGGGGTGAAGATGGAGATGGAGGTGGGGCAAGGGATGAGGGCTTATGCGGGTGACAGTGTCACGGTGAAGATGAAATTTAGATGAGAAGGATAAAATCATTATAAAATATTACATGTGGATATTATTTTCAATCTTTCCTAAGAAAAAAATATTTTTTGCATTTTTAATAAACTTATTTTCTTAGTTACAAAAACCATTTTTTAAATTCTTTTGACTAATCTAAAATGCGAAAATTAGAAATATTGAACATGTGCTTAATACGAAAGAGAGAGAGGAGGGAAACTATCCAAATTTGGACATGAAAAATAAAGTATGTATCTAAGATCTTTTTAATTAGTATTCGATATCTATATTAGAGTCCGACTAAAACATGTATCTAGAATTTAATGTTTCTATCTTTGGTTGTTCTGTATTGATTGGCTTGCAACCAAAAGTCATACAAGCTTTAAGTGTCAATGTAATAGGTAATTAACCAATAGCTATTTAATTAGATCTGATGATTTATTACCAATAATATAATAACATGTAGAGATTTGGTACAAATTAACCACACCTAATATATACCTCACTTCTTTTTTTGATTGTTGTTGACAAGGGAATTAGTAGTGCTCCTTTTTCGGTGAATATAATATAAACTTCGCTTCAAGTATAATTGCACGCAAATCACAGTCATAAATCGTATAAGATAAATTTTATCCAACAAGCACAGTCGAAAAAATATACAAGGACTTCAAACTTGAAACTCTCCATTTAAGAGATTACTTGCACAATCAATTCGACCAAGCAAGGTTCAATATAGCCCTTGAGGTGAGAAAGTCATCAATTTCACTGATTTTTAAGACCAAATCTATATAGCCTCTATCGCTTTTAAAGAGACACTAATTACCGACTTATTTACGTTAACGTCCCCTTTTCAGGTCATTATTTTGATTTTATTTTATTTTATTTAGACTGTGATCGGTAATATTACACTCAATTTTGGGAATTATTCCTTGGGATTTCCTGCAAACGGGGGAAAAACCAAGAATAAAAAAGAGAAGAATTGATTAGAAAAATGAAATACTTAAAAGACGAATTTGTTTTTGCTTAGGAATAAGGAAAGGTACAATGGATTTGGTTGTTAATTTGTTACAACTTAAAAAAAATAAAAAATTGAATATTTAATAGTAGAATAATTTAACTTATAATAAGAGATTACTTATCAATGTTATCATTAATTTAGATTATTATTTAATTTTATATATACTAATTTATATGAAACAAATGAGGCCTTAATAGCCTCAGTTCTAAAAAGGCTTTAAAATTTTCAGGTAGGGTTGGATTGGGTCTGACCTCACGGAACAAGTTCATTTTGACTGTTTTCTCCATCTAGAAATAGCACTCGTAACTTATGATTTTATATCAAACATTTTTTCTATTTGATGATAGATGATTAGATAACGAAAGTAACATTTCAAAACAATTTCTTATTTATTAATGTTGCTCTATTTTTATTTTCGCATGACACCTGAATTTTTCGATCATAACAAAGGATTAAGATTTGTACTTAGAATTACCAATTTTTCAAATGATTATGATGAAAAAGAACTATTATGACAATTTGATATGAATACCTAATTTTGAGGCCCATTTATTCACAACAAGAAAGTGCCCAACTTATAAGTTTAAAATTCTAACATAATCAAATCGATTAATCTGAAATCCAGCAGTAAGAAACCGAACCTAACCATGTTATGTGATAGGTTGAACCTTAATCAGAGTTCTCGGAATTCAAGTAGAATTACCCCGACATCACCAGCAACGAAGTGATGGCCCACTTCGTTGCATCAGTAAGTTGGGAGGCCCAAACAGAAAGTACGGCCCATATAACAGCCCAAGGGAAATACTCAATCATATTTTGAAGTGGCCCAACTTTGAATGTTTGCTTGGTTACAAAACTATTTCATATATAGTAAGTTAGATTCCATCTGAGCTACACATTAAAAAAAAAAGGTGATACTCTCTTCGTCTCACTTTTTGTGATGTTATTTGACTTGACAGTTGACACGGAGTTTAAGGCAAAAAGAAAGATTGTTGATGCTTGATTGCTTGTAGTCTAAAACAAGTCATGACTCATGTATCTATGTGGCTAAATCATCTAATTAAAAAACATATGATCAATTATCGAAACGTATCACACTTAAATTAGGACAAAGGGTAGTAAGTAAGAATTTATACGGGAAGTAACCGACCCCTCTTCCAATCTCATCATAATAATGAAGTGCGGCTTTGTATAAGACTCGTACAACATATTAAGTGGAAGGAAAATGAAAGATCACGATTCTTGCGTTAGACCTGGGGCTAAAAAAAAAAATTACAACATCTTTATTGAACCTAATAACTTTTGTTCAAACCTAATACTTCTATCCCAGTTAATATAACTTACTTTCCGTTTAGTCCGTCTAAAAAGAATGACACATTTCTATATTAAGTAACAATTTAACTTTAAAATTACTAATTTTACTCTTAGTGAAATGATCTATAGCCACACAAATATCTATCACTCATTTTAAACCACAAGTTTCAAAAGTCTTTCTTTCTTTTTTAAACTTCGTGTCAAGTCAAACTAACTCATATAAAATGAGACGAAGGAAGTATATATAAAAATTCATAAACTTTAAATTCTGAATCTGTTCCCGTATATAAAAATGCACTTCTTTTTAACTCTAAAAGAAGACATGATGGTTGGTAGAATGGAGCACCCAATTCTTCCGCGTAACAAAACTTCTCCGTGTGTATTTCGTGTATACATCAATGTCATTATTCTTTGTTTAATCAAACTTTTATACTTTTTTTTAAATTTCTTCCATTTGTATAACAAGACAAGAAAAGGATATTCCAACACAGACAAATTAAAGTGACTGATTAATTAACATGAGATAATCAGTACCATCAACATTTGGATTATAGTATGAGTGTTAAAGTTTATACTAAGATTTTTATTTTGTTACGTGGCTAATATTCCCCAATAGTCCCAAGATAGCACTCAAAAATCTTAGTTGGGGCCTAGGTGTTTTTAACTTTTAATAAAATGTTTGGTTGATATAAGGTTTTGATGGAAGTTGCATCAATAAGGTCTTTTTTATTTACAAAGCTCTCCTTCAAATATCCCATAAATAAAGGTAGGTCGGAATTGGTGAAAGAAGGACTTTATACTTTCGGAATAAGGGCAATGAAATTGGAATTCAAACTTAGGGCTTAACAGCGCCTTCAGCAAAGAAATTGTGAACCGCCCTGACCAAGTCGTCAACAAAAATATTCCAACAGTGATAATTATCATATTGTTGATACATTTTAGAAAAAAGACATTAGAAAATGAATGACGCAATATCAGATTATTGAGGATATATATGACTTTATATAAGAGGTAATATATGAATAACATATTATATTAGGATAGATGATTAGTAGCACTAGAGATAATTGAGTGTTGTCTCTTTTTTTATGCATACTAATTAAACATAGTATTACCGATCTCATAGTTTCTTGTCCTTCGAATCCGTTGTTTCTTGTATTTCAATTATCATAGTATTTTGTAGGGGTGTACAAAACCGAACCGAAACCAAACCAAACCGCAAATCGAGTCAAACCGGAAAAAAATCCGACTAGTGGTTTGGTTTGACTTGGTTTGATATTGGAAAAAAAAAACCTGACTATATTTGGGTTGGTTTGGTTTAAACTTAAAAAAAAACAACAAACCAACCCGATATTACATATGTAATTTTAAAATTTTATTTTATACATAAAAATATTTACTTTGATATAATTTTAAAATATTTCTTATATTATTTCATAGTTTTTATCTTTTAATATATTTTTCAAGTTTAAAACTTAGAATTCGGAATGGTCCAATAAAGATTATAGTTCATAGATATTGATAATTATAATAAAACTTAAATCAAAATCAAATTAATACTAATGCAAAAAGAAAATCAATTCAACACTAAGAATGACAATAATATTGAATATTTGTTCTTTAGTTTTACATT
>JAJONY010032078.1:0-20406 GCA_029582405.1 Solanum gandarillasii
TATTAATTAATCTAATTTTTCATTATCAGTCTTTGTGATATTAAGTTGTTTATATTCCGGATATAATTTATTTAATTTTCTTCTTATTTTTCTTAATTTTCTACTCGTATGTTTCTTACCGTGTTTCTTATTATCCATAGCTCTAATACTAATATATCTTTGACTATTACAACACTCAATTGACATCTCTCACCAAAAATGCTAAAAATAAACAAGAATAGTGTTTTTGTTCTCTCTATTTGGTTCCACACTGATTGGATGCCTTCTCGCTCTTCCAAAAAAGAATTTCTACTGATCTAAGATGTGGCTTTTTGGGGTTGATCGATGAGGAGTTCGAGATTTGGACTCATTTAGGGCTTTATTTATAATGATTTAGTGTCCTCAAATGCTTGTTTTGTGCCAATAACTGATGTAAAACCCTTGATTTCAAGGTATATGGATTGAGAAATAATGCAAGGACACTAATTTTCAATAAGGAACAAAGTAAGTTGAAAGAGTGAACAAAAGGAAGCCTGGTGATCACCAAGTCTACTTGGCGAGTCGCTGAAGGGCTTTCTGACCGCCTAAAGTTCCAGTGTGCCAAGCTTTGAAAGAAAAAATCAAGTCGGTGAGAGAAAGAAGCAGTCGGCGGATCACCGAGTGATTCCACGATACAGTGTTGGATCTCCCAAAGTTACATTCCTGGAGGATGTTGAAGCCCAAGGAAGAAAGACGATGTAATTGACCAAAGGGAAGATCGCCGAGCCCGACATACTTCACCGAGTGACTCTTTGCAGCATATTTTTGGCGACTATTAATACTTT
Organism: Solanum gandarillasii; assembly: GCA_029582405.1. NCBI lineage: Eukaryota > Viridiplantae > Streptophyta > Magnoliopsida > Solanales > Solanaceae > Solanum > Solanum gandarillasii. Next base: position 804 of record JAJONY010032078.1, read on the forward strand.
CTCGAACATTTAGTTTAGTATCTATCTTATCATATTTTATATTACATTGAATTTGGAGTTAAGATACTCAAATACTACCTGCAGAGGTAGTATTGCCTACTCCAGCTCCTGAGCCTTCAGGTACATCTAGTGCTGCCCATTCTATTACTCCAAGTTCCTCCACTACTTCTTTGCATCCTAGACCTAGTACTATTGTTGTTGCTGCTGCTCGACCTTGACTCACCCATGTTGCATTACTACGGATGGGGCAACTAGCCTATTCTGCTGATAGATGCGCCTCCATACTTGAGGCCACAATTCCTGGCATGATTGAGAAGCCCCTTGTTGATGGTGTGACACCATTGAGTTCTACTATTGGTGCCCTTGCAACACGTATAACAGTGTGAGAGCAAGTCCAAGGGACCCTGATAAGGTGACTACTCTGAAGGCTGCCATTGCTGAGCTAAGAAGTGATGTGGAGCAGGTGAAGTCCATTGACATGTCAATTATTTTTGGGAGAGTAGAGATCCCTAATGTGCCAGTTGATCCAGATGTGCCTATCACTACCACCAAAGATGAAGTTAGGGTGAAGGAGGTGGCCTCAGCAGAGTCCGAGGCTGAGATTGATAAGGAGCATCTTGGTGTTGATGAGGAGGGTAGGGCCTTATGAAGGTTGAGGAGGCCATGGTAGATGAAGCTATACAGATCTCATTGACAGACACACCTATGGCTAACCTTACTGAACCTATTGCTACTATAGTGTTTCCAGGCACTGATGCCCAAGATCAGAGTGTTGCACTAGGCATTGATGCCCCGACAGATGTAGAGACTATGTAGACAAGACTTTTCTTTACCTCCCTCTCTGTCATTGTTATTGATTTTTGGATGTTTTATTGCATTTGAAGAATAATTGCTTTTTGTTTGTGGTGGGGTGAGGTATTTCCATACCTACCTCTTGTGTTGATGATATTTTCTATACATATTGTTTTTTTTTTGCTATATATTGTGTTTTGGCACTATGTTGTAGATATTTGAGCTTGTGGCTCCGTGTTTTAATTGAAAATTATTTTTGGACCCTTCTAAAAAAAAATTGCCACCCTTTTGATTGTGTTTGAATGTGGCTGTTCTTGTGCAAATTTGAGTATCGATATGATCAATACCGATGACTTGAATAGTGCTCTCAATTGAACAAACATGAATGTGCGGTTAGGATGAGGCCAAATGAAGTTGCATAGATAATATGTGAACTCTTTGCATCTCGTTCTGACTAACCGATTGGTTATCATATTGAGTCTCTTGTGATGAACATTACACACCAGCAAAAGTGTGAAGTTTGGTTTTACATTGGTGTCAATGCCTTGTGTGATGAGCTTACCGTGAGCCATGTATGATGACACCTAGAATTTTCCCGTTGGTCTGGTTGACTAAGTGATACGTGTTCTTGAAATGATCTTAGGCAACAATTTTAAAGAGTGAAACAATTTGACATTATACCTTTTTTATGGCATACCTTGTAAGTGTGTGAACTTTGCTTGACCACCCTTTGAGCCTTAGCCTTTTCTTGGAAGAAACTTGATGCAAATAAGACCTCTCTTTATCCTTCACCATAATCCTCATTAAGTGTGGTTTGTTTGAATAGTCAACTTAGGACAAAAGCCTAAGTTTGGGGTGTGGTGAAAAGAGGAGGTAAATCAAAAAGTGCAAAGAAGTCCCCCTTGACCCATGGTTTTGAGAAAGATGGAACCCCTACATATAAAAAAAAGAGAGATAAATAAAAGAAAGATGAAAAAGAAAGAGAATGAAAAAGTTGTGGAATAAAGTTGTGAATGTTTCAAAACAAATGGGGTATCCGGTATTCCATGGAAGATGAATAATGGGGTGAATTGTGAGCATAAATGAGAATAATAAAGAAAAGGAAAGGATGTGTTGTTGACACCATATTTCATGAGGATAATAGCAACTGAGCCTAAATGATCATACATTTACACAAATCCCCGTTACAAGCCTTAAAAAGACCTTTTTGATCTTTTGTGACCTGAAACAAGTGTTGGTTGGAAAATAAGGGCAAACCTATGGGTGGAGTCATGCATGTGTTCATCTTTGTGAGTGTGAGAGTTTTTTGCAATTCTGTAGCTATAATTTGTTAAACATTTGTGTGAACGTGGAATCATATTTGTGTGAGGGCATTTGAGTACCTTTGTTGAGCTTGAACTTGCATTTGAAGAAAGTATTGGGAACTTCAGAATCTTTGATAATGGTGAGTCACAACTTGAATCTTTGAGTGCACAATTGATCCTTGCATGAGTAAGTTGAGTCTTGTTGTGTGAATTCATGATTGAGTCTTCTGTTGCCCTGTTTGAGACATCCTTTTTGAACTGTTGAACTTGAGTTTTACTTGAGGACAAGCACAATTTTAAGTTGCGGGTGTTGATGAGTCTGAGGTTTGGACTCATTTAGGGATTTATTATAATGATTTAGTGTCCTCAAATGCTTGTTTTGTTCCAATAACTGATGTAAAACCCTTGATTTCCAAGTATATAGACAGTGGAACAATGCAAGGACACTAATTTGGAAAAAGGAACGAAGTAAGTTGAAGGAGTGAAGAGACAGAAGCGTGGTGATAGCCAAGTCTACTTGGAGAGCCGCCAAAGGGCTTCTTGACCGCCTAAAGTTCCATTGTACCAAGCTCTGAAGGTCAAAATCAAGTCGGCGAGAGAAAGGAGCAGTCGGCGGATTTCTGAGTGATTCAGCGATGCAGTGTTGGGTCGCCCAAAGTTACAGGCCTGGAGGATGTTGAAGGTCAAGGCAGAGTGGATTGGCGAGCCGGACTTACTTCGCCGAGTGACTCTTTGCAACATATATTTGGTGACTATAATTATGTTTTTGAACATTTAGTTTAGTATCTATCTTATCATATTTTATATTACATTGAATTTGGAGTTAAGAATTGGAAGAATTCTGAGTATTGAGACAACTTTTCCTTAGCTTTGATGAAATGAGGTTTTTCACTTTTGAGAAATTGGAAGTGGGTCTTTGAGATTTTTCAATTTGGACTATTGTAAGGATGAAATCAATCTTACCCAGTTGATGGAAACACAATTTGGTAACAATTTTTATCTTTTTATGATATCTTTGCTAAAACCCCAATTCTTCGGGTATGATTATGTTATTATGGGCTGATTTAGCTTATGGATATTTCTAATTGTTAGTTTAATTGCTATTTAAATGTGATTTCAATCATTAATTGTTGTTTAATTGAACGAAATGTAGTTGCAAATGCAGTTATACCTTTGTGTTTTTGGCTTGCTGGAGGGAGAAGTTTTAAAACAAAGATTATTATTTGATTGTCTTCGATATTGGGTTGTCAGGGGTTCAGCTCGAGAGAGTGAATCCCAAACCCTTTTCCACACATTCAGATCGAGAGTGTGAATGGACTAAAGCGTAGGTTGTTATTATTTTGCATGTTTGTCGATGTTCGAGAGGAATCGGCTTGATTCGCAGTAAATTGTTTGAGAGAAAGTTTACCTCCTCTATAGTCTAGCTTATTCACTAATTTACAGGTATTCTCTAAAGTTGCAATCTCCCATTTGTCTACATTAACTTATAATCAAATCACATCCCAAGAACCCGTCTCATTATTATTATCTTCGTATTGTTTTGTTGTTGTTGTAGCTGATAATTTCAAACATAAACCCCCTTATTTGTTATTCATGTCACCCCTTGATTTAAATCATGTTTTTATTTGATAATGTCTATTCCTATGGTTGATTGAACATGTTCACACTTTGCTATTGAATCTTAAACACGTACCACTCCATGAGGGATTCGACCCCAACTCATTTAGTTGGGTAATTATACTGATTAACGATCATTGACGCTTAAAATTGGATGAAGTGTCTTTGGAACGTTATTAATCAATTGGCGAGGAAAGTCGGCGACTCGCCGATTGTCCTTGTATATCACCTTCACTCTCAGATTTTCCTCCATCATGCACTATAAATTTAGGCGATCTAAATCGGGATCACCGATCACTTTCGCGATCCACCCTTTAGTGCTTTGTCTTGCCCATTCACTTTCATCTTAGTCTCGATCAGTGCGTTCGGCGGTACAATCTTGCTTCGCTGAGGAATTCAGTGATTCGCGGGTAGAGAACACAGTTCGCCCAAGTTTCTCTCATTTCAGGCACACTGTACTATAAACTTAGGCAGTCTAGGGGGAACTTGGCGACCGTCAAACTCCCCTTTCTCACCTTCTTCAGCTTGTTTTGTTCCTTTTTCGCCTATTAGTGTCCTTGCTTTTCTCCTTCATTCACAAACCTAGAAATCAAGGTTCAAACATCAATTCATAATATTAATCAAACGTTTGGGGACACTTAATTCATCAAAGCAAATCTCTAAATGAGCCCAAATCTCGGACTCATCCACACGCCTAACATAAACTTTTGTTTGTCCTCAAGTAAAACTCAAGATCAACAGTTCAAAAAGGATGTCTGAAATAGTGTTGTGTATGAGTCAACATGAATGTGCACAACAAGGTTGAACTTACTCATGCAATGCTCAATTGTGCACTGAAAGATTCAAATTGTGACTGACCATTACCAAAGATGCTCAATTTCACAATACTTGCTTCAAATGCAAGTTCAAGCTCAACAAGGTACTCAAATGCCTTCACAACAAAGATGATTCTGTGTTCACACAAAGTTCCTCAACAATTTATAGTTCCACAATCACAAACGATTCTCACACTCACAAAAATGAACAAATGCATTACTTCACCCATAGGTTTGACAATCAACATTCGTTTCAGCTCACACAAGATCACAAAGGTCTTTTCATGGCTTGTAGCGGGGATGAGTGTAACAGTATGGTCATTTAGGCTCATTTGCTTCTACATTCATGAAGTTTGGTCTGAACATCACTTTCTTGTTTTTCTTTAACATTTTGATCATGCTTATAATCCTCCTCATTATTCTACTTTATATGAACTACCGGATACCCCATTTCTTTTGCAACTTCCACTACTTTATTTCACAACTTTTTCATTGCTTTCTTCTTTTACTTTTTTCACATGGAGGGGTTCAATCTATTTCAAAACCATTGCTCAAGAGGGGATTTCTCACACTACTTGATTTTCCATTTCTTTTCACCACACCTCCAACTTAGGGTTTTGGACTAAGTTAGCTATTCAAACATGTAACGACCCGAGACCACCCCAAGCCATTACATGCGTATTTGACCTCTCGGAGGTCTTATACAAGCCTTAACATTCATTCATCCCATAGATCATAAAAATCACTAAGAATTTAAAACTTTTATTCGATAAAACCATAAGACTTCAAGAGTCATCAACATTTGAAAACATCAATACGCAAGAGGAACTACTAAGTCTCTTTAGCCAATCTTAGACAAGAACTTAAAACGTACTAAGGGACATGACCCTTTACAAATGAAATGAAACTTGAGTGTCTATTACAGTTACTAAGAAACTTCTAAACATAGTCCTCGAATCTTGAGGACATACAAAAGACTTGGAAGAGTGAAGCAATCCAAGCAACTCCGAAGCACAATCTCCTCCTAGTTACCACAAGCTACACTTGTAGTAAAATAGAAGAAAGGGGTTAGTACAACACACGTACTAAGTATGAGGATATGCAAAACATGTTAAAAAGGACATTTGTTTGGAAGTTATTCTTTCATGCCATTTTGATAAAATCTCATGAACATCAACATAATAGGCACTTTACAAGTCACAACCAACAAAGTCGTATGTTTCACAATAAATCATAAACATACATAACCCATTTACCTTTACCTTCTTGCCTTGGACCTCCATCCTAAGTAACCCTTAAGCAATACCTTTGTGCAATGTATGGGCAACGTCCCATACCATCACCCACACTAAGGCACCACCTTAACGTCACACAAAGTGCACTTTTTGGCCATTGGTGATGCAGGTCCGCTTCGCTGAGCCACTCCCTCCATGAACAACTTCAAGCTGCCTTGGCAACTTGTTTGGTCAATGGTTGGGGTCCTCATCGGGAACACTTAGGGTGGTCCCGGGGAGTCGTACCCAAACATTTTGACCCTAAAAACATTTATTAAGACACTAGGGTCACCTCCACTGATTTTAGACTCCTAACAATACATAAAAACATGAACAACTTACTAGAACATACCAACACGTAAAAGATTAGTTTTCGAACGTCTTGGTCGTCCCTTGACGTTTGACTTCCAAACTCTTTAAAACTGACTAAAAAGGCTATTATTCGTTATTTTAAAAAGTTATTAATGCATAAAACCCATGTGAGGCTCTACTTTTTCCTACTTCATTTTGAGGGTTGTTACAATATCCCCCACTTGAGAACATTCGTCCTCCAATGACACTTAAAACACTTCTGAGGACTCAATGATCCTACTAGCAGCTCACAACCAGCATGTAATATCATTACTACAACACCCATCAAGGAGGAAACATCAACTACACATCACAAACTTATTCATTCTAGCGCTAGAATTGCTACCAAGGTAGGAATATACTTAGAGAGTTGGGTAAACTTGAGAGAGTATTCCTTCACACTCATATTCCCTTGACGTAGGTTCATGGACTCAACCAACTTTTTCTCCCTTAACTCTAAGGGGAAAAACCTATCAAGAAAGGCTATCCCTCCATTGTTCAAACCACACTTGAGCTACATACTTTAGTTGGTAGGAAGCCAACTCTGCCTTATCCCTAGGAGTCACTCCTATTGCATCCAGAATCTTAAACACCTCATCTATAAAGTTTTGTGGGTCCTCCTCTACCTTAGAACCAAAGAAGGTAGGAGGATTCATCCTTGTGAAATCCTTTAACCTTAAGGACACGATATTCTCAATAACATTCACCCTAGGCCTCACATCTCTATTTTCTTGAGTAGTCATGGCACGGGCCAGGGAGAGAAAAGCCTCTCTAATCTCCCCATTAGTGATATCCGGGGGAACCACCGGAACCACATTTTCTTGCCTACCTAAAAGAGCTTGGTCACCTTTCCCTCCTTGGGGAGGAACTCCCCCATCATCTATCTCCTCTTCCGTTCTCCTCCGATTAGCCCTCATATTCATATTCTATAAACACAAGAGACGGATTAGGAAAATGGCACTTATAGACCAAACTCTAAGGCACGACATCAAGAATAATGAAAGAAAGTGAAACTTCTATCGTCCTATAGCCTCTCGCTCATAGATGTGTCGCAACTCACACCGATGAACAAGACTCTACTAGACGTGGCTTTCGTGACTTTGAACCTAAAAGTAATCTTTAAAACCTTATGCTCTGATACCAAGTTTGCAACGACCCGAGAGCACCCCCTAGCTGTTACATGGGTATTTGATCAAAGTTAGGATCAAATCAATATGAATTGAACAAGACTCTATTGCATATAATGAATCTTGGCATGTAATATTTCAATTGAACTTTTAGGATGAATTGTGGTTAGAATCACCTAGTAATGAAGAGTGTGAATGAATGCCTTGAAATCTAGGTTCATAAGATGCTTACGTGTAGTAAAGTAGTTAAGAGTGAAGACTCCCAGTTATGAATGTTGAAGGCTAATATGATTGGCTATAGATGCTAAGGCTTTGAGAGTAAAGTCTAAGTGTGAAGAGAGTCTAATAGGTAGAATTATGGTGAAAGGCCTATACTAATCTAACCTACCTTATGAATGCTTGAAGTATGAAGTTATAGAATCACTTTAACATGGATGGATTATCAAGGACGTTCTTCCATGAGACACGAGTGTTAAGCTATGCTTGACAAGTAAACCTTGTGGTGTATGCTTGACTCCAAGTGAATATTGAAGATGAGATGGAGTGTCACACAAGATAGGGTCTGGACTCCAAGAAGAAAGGAGAGCCACACCTAGTTGATGTGAGGACTATACAAGTTAAAGGGGGAACTCTTACGTAGTAGAGTGTGGGTTTTCCCAAAGTTAGGTCTCATGAGATGGAAGCCTTCACGTAGTTGAGTTATGGTTTCTTGTAGCAATCTCCATATCCAATGAACTAAGACATGATTGAAGAAGCATTTCATATTGTTCTAAAGCATAATTGAACTAAGACCTACTTAGTGAAGTAACTCATAGTGTTCAAGAGTATGAATGGACTTAGACATGCTTAAAGTAGTATCCATGTAAATGATGAACCTAGACATGCTAAGAGTAGTATCTCATAGGGTTCAGTCTAATAATGAACTAAGATGTACTTAAGAGAGTACCTCATAGTGTTCTAAAGTCAAAGAGAGGAACTAGGTTCCAAACCAAGAAGAATTAGTAAGAGGACCTAAAAGTAATACCTAAGATAATTAGTATTATGGGATACTATGATTGCGTTGCACAAGTATGACTTAGGGTCACTAAAAGAAGTCTGGAGATAGGATTTGTGCAAGAGTTTCCTTTCCTAGTTATGATTTACTAAAGGTAAGAGATTCCCTTAGTTATGAGAGTTAAACTAATAATGAGACCAAGGTAGGGTGAGTATGACTAGGATGACTGCAAGACTATGCTTAGTGTGAAGGGTAGTATGTGATGCCTTACATGCATTGCACAAGTGTATCTTCAGGTTAGTTAGAAGTATGGTACCCTTATGGCATAGAGAAGCTTAAGAGTTGACCATGTATGTAGACTATGATTATTATGACTAAAAGGGGATACTTGGCTTGGGTAGTATTATGCAATGCTATTCTTGCTTTGCACTTGTATGCTTTTGAGGTTACTTAAGAATGGTGCTATTATGGTAAAGAGGACTACGAGTCTATTATGCTTATATGATTATGACTATGTCTTATATTGGCTTATGTTTATATGAAGCTTTTGTTGATGAATATGTTATGACTATGTTCTGATCTCTTTTGCTTATGTCTCATGTTGACTAACCATTTTGAGATGCTCTTATGATATTGTGCTAGCTTTCATGCTTGGTACATTTTGTACTAATGAATATTGCCTACATTCCAATCAAATGTAGGACATTGGAGATTGAGTTACTTGGAGGCTAGGTTCCTAGGTGCAAGAAGAGTTGAACAATTGGTGAGTCCTCATAGCTTCGAGGACAAACCCCCTTATGTTTTCTTTATGTCTTTTTCTTATGTTTTAGACACTTATGTGGTCTGCGTCCCAAGTCTTTTAATCAAGAGTTGTAATAGATGATTTGTGACAAAGAGTTTAGTAAAGACTTATGTTGCTTATGAAAATGATTTCTAATGATTGGTTTTAAAGAAAGTTTTAAATTTTCCTCTATTTTGCTCCTTTTACCTATGTTACGATGCTAAGGGCTTGTATGAGACCCCTTCGGGATCGAATATAGCATGTTACATCTAAGGGGGTACTCCTGGGTCGTGACAAACTTGGTCTTAGAGGACAAAGTTTAGATTGGTTCTAGGATTGTCTCAAACCATGTACAAGTACAGTCTTAGTCATGAGTGTGAGTCGTGACATATTTATGAATCGAAGTCTATTGGATGCTTAGGAAAAGTCTCACTTCTTCATTCTCTTAGTCGTGACATAAAGTTTGGCTTTAGTAGGCCCTTCCTCTAATCCGTGCCCGTTGTTTTTAGGGTATGGCTAACACAAGGGCTAATGCTAGGAGAGTTGCAGAAGATGATGAGAAGCAAGAGATTCCTATTAAAGTTCCACATCAAGCTCCTCCTCAAGTTCTTATTGATGTGGGAACTATGACTAATGTAGAGATAAGGGCGGTTCTCCATATATTGACTTAAGCCGTGATGGCCGATGTCAATAGGGAAGTAGTTACTCCAGCTAATAATCTGAATATGGCTGCTTTGAGGGTGTGAGATTTTGTAAGGATGAACCCTACGTAGTTTTATGGCTTAAAGGTGGTGGAAGACCCTCAAAGTTTCATAGATGAGATGTATAAGGTGTTTGCTATCATGGGTTTGATTGCGATTTAGAAAGCGGAATTAGCCGCTTATCAATAGAGGGATATAGCTCAAATTTGGTATGAGCAATGGAAAGATAATAGTTCATTAGGAGCAGGCCCAATAGAGCGGGAAGGGTTCAAGGAAGCATTCCTTGATAAGTTCTTTCTCCTAGAGTTGAGGGAGTGAAAGATGCAAGAATTCATAAATCTTAAGCAAGGGGGTATGAGTGTGAAAAAGTATCCTCTCAAATTCACCCAACTATCAAAGTATGCCCCAACCCTAGTGGTGGACTCAAGGTCTAGAATGAACAAATTTTTGATGAGAGTGTCTAAATTGGTAGAGAATGAGTGTGGTTCGGCAATGCTTATCCCTAGTATGAAAATTTCAATTCTTATGGTTCATGCCGAACAAAATGGGGAGCAGAAGCTAAAGAAGATAAATAGGGAGGTAAAGAGGGCTAGGGCCAATGATGGAAACTTTTCTAATGCTAAGTCCGATGGACAAGATAGGCCTAGGACTAAACCATGGTATTCCGACCAAGATTTTTCCAAGTCTACTTGCTCCAAGAGTGGGAGGAGTCATTATGGAAATTGCCTAGCCGGCATGGATGGGTGCTATGGATGTGGAAAGGATGGGCATAAAATGAGATATTGCCCAGTTCTTAAGGCTAAGGGTAGGGAGGAGAAGAAAGTTGACTCTAGTGGTATTTATGAGGAGCCTCAAAAGAAGATTAGGTTTTATGCTCTCCAATCTAGAGAAGATCAAGAGTGATCTCCTCATGTCCTTTCCGGTATGTGTTTTATGCTTTAGTAGTTTTCCAGGATTTCTTGTCTTTTGTGACTTGTTATTTTGGACTTGATATTGTCCTTGCTATGAATGATGTTTAGAAAAGCATGTGTGGGATTACTCCCAAGGGGGAGATAGTGTGACTACATAATAAGGTTATATGTAATTATGTGTTGCTATGATTTTCTCATACGCATGTTTATGAGATTGCTCAGGTCTTGTTAGAAATGACTTATTTGCATTGTTTCCTCATGTTGTAATGCTTTGAGTAGAGTTGCATATGAGCTCCATAAGAGTATGTTGAGTATGTTGTAACTAGGAGATGGTAGTTCCTCCTTGAACATGACTAGTTATGAGAGTATCATGCCTTGAGTTGCATTGAGTATGTTTAGAAGGAATTGAAGTTTTCCTTTTTGTTTATATGCATTAGATATGTTGCATGCATGATGGGCTGCTAGTCTAGAGTCGTTTCCTTTAAGGAGTGTTTAGACTCGTCATTCGAGGATGAATGTTCCCAAGGGGGAGATATTGTAACACCTCATAAACTAGTAGACTAAACTAGAGCCGTAAGCTACGGTTCTAAGGTGTGATGTATGCGAAATAAAGTCGTAGATGAGACTTTCTGTACTTTGAATGAGGGGCTTAGTAGTTGAACGTCAAGATACGTTTTAGACCCCGTAGTTTAGAAGACTATCTATGGAATTGTATAGGGTTGCAAGAGCCTAAGATATCAAGGTAGAGTGAAAAAGAACTTGGTCTCCTAGGTCCCTAGTTGGAGATTAGGCAGCTTGATCTCCCAAGGCACTTGGCAATACGCCAAAGGGCACCTAAGGTCGCCTAGTGGACTACCCTTTTGGCCTAGGTTCTGGACCAAAGGGTGATCTAAGTCATAGCTCGCCAACCTACTTTGTGTATAGCCCATTGACCCCCTAGATCGCCTAAGTGAACTGCCCCATTATTGAGCTTGCTGAAAATTTTGGCTAGCCAAGGGTCCGCTAGGAGAGTCGCCTAGTACCCTTGGCGAACGATAGGGGTGCAAAGGGTGAGGTAAGTCGTGAAGCTTGGTAATTTTTAAGTTAAAACGTTTAGGGTCTTTAGTTCTTTACCAAAGTTGACCCTACTTTATTCTAGTTCTTTCCTAGCAACTGTATAATCTTTTTAGACCTAAATTTACCTCAATCATTCTCCCTACAATTTTAAGAAAACCCCAAATCCCTCCTCTCTTAAATATTTCTCTCTTTAAGAAGAGCCTCCATTGAAGAAGATGGTAGAGCTTAAAGCTTGGATCAAGAACAAAGTCCATTGTTGAGAGCTTGTGCTAGGGATTTGATTAAAGGTATGTTTAGCTTTTCATCTATGGGTTCTTCCACCCATAGAGTCCCTTAAGATATTTCCCCATTATTTGTGAAGAAGAACCCCAATCTAAGCTAGGGTTTCTTCCAAAGTGTGGGTATAGTTGGGTATGACTCCAAATGGTTGGATAATACTTATTTGTGGTTGTTTTAGCGTTGAATTGTGATATTATAATGAAATTATGTGTTTTCAATGGTTAACCCTAGTTTACTTGATCAATTTCATATTTTGTGGGTTGATGTTATTAGAGGGGAATTTGAAGGTTCATGAGTAATCTTCCTAGACATTTGTCATGAGTAGTAATTGATCAAAGTTAGGAACAAATGATTATGAATTGAACTAGACTCTATTGTATATGATGAATCTTGGCATGTCATATTTAAATTGAACCTTTAGGATTAATTGTGGTTAGAATCACCTAGTAATAAAGAGTGTGAATGAATGCCTAGAAATCTAGGTTCATAAGATGCTTACGTGTTGTAAAGTTGTTAAAAGTAACCTACATTGTGAATGCTTGAAGTATGAAGTGATAGAATCACTTGAACATGGATGGATTGTCAAGGACATTCTTCCATGAGACGTGACTGTTAAGCTAGACATGCCAAGTAAATCTTGGGGTTTATGCTTGGCTACAAGTGGATATTGAAGATGAGATGGAGTGTCACACAAGATACGGTCCGGACTCCAAGATGAAAGGAGAGTCACACCTAGTTGATGTAAGGACTATCCAAGTTAAAGGGGGAACTCTTACCTAGTAGAGTGTCGGTTTTTCCAAAGTTAGGTCTCATGAGATGTTGAGTTAAGGTTTCTAGTAGCAATCTCCGTATCCAATGAACTAAGATATGCTTAAAGAAGCATGTCATAGTGTTCAAAAGCATAATTGAACTAATACTTACTTAGTGAAGTACCTCATAGTGTTCAAGAGTATGAATGGACTTAGACATGGTTAAAGTAGTATCTCATAGTGTAAATGTAAATGATGAACCTAGACATGCTAAGAGTAGTATCTCATAGGGTTCAATTGAATAATGAACTAAGATGTACTTCAGAGAGTACCTCATAGTGTACCTCATAGTGTTATAAAGTCAAAGGGAGGAACTAGGTTCCAAACCAAGAAGAAATATTAAGAGGACCTAAAAGTAATACTTAGCATGATTAGAATTATGGGATGCTATGATTGCATTGAACAAGTATGACTTAGGGTCATTGAAAGAAGTCTTGAGATAGGATTTGTGCTAGAGTTTCCTTTCCTAGTTATGATTGACTAAAGGTGAGAGATTCCCTTAGTTATGAGAGTTAAACTAATAATGGGGCCAAGGTAGGGTGAATATGACTAGGATAACTTCAAAACTATGCTTAGTTTGAAGGGTAGTATGGGATGTCTTTCATGAAATGCACAAATGAATATTGAGGTTACTTAGAAATATGGTACCCTTATGGCATAGAGATTCTTAGGAGTTGACCATGTGTGTAGACTATGATTAAGATGACTAAAAAGGGATACTTGACTTGGGTAGTACTATGGGATGATATTCTTGCTTTGTACTTGTATGCTTTTGAGGTTACTTAAGATTTGTGCAATTATGTTAAAGAGAACTAAGAGTCTATTATGCTTATATGAGTATGACTATGTCTTATATTGACTTACGTTTATATGAAGCTTTTGTTGATGATCATTTTATGACTATGTTCTTATCTCTTATTCTTATGTCTCATGTTGACTAACCATTTTGAGATTCTCTTATAATGTTGTGCTAGCTTTCATACTAGGTACATTTTGTACTAATGCATATTGCCGACATTCTAATCAAAAGTAGGGTGTTGGAGATTGAGTTGCTTGGAGGCTAGGTTCCTAGGTGCAAGAAGAGTTGAACAATTGGTGAGTCCTCATAGCTTAGTGGAAAACCCCCCTTATGTTTCCTTTATGTCTTTTTCTTATGGTTTAGACACTTATGTGGGCTGCGTCCCAAATATTTTATGCAAGAGTTGTAATAGATGGTTTGAGACAAAGAATTTACTAAACACTTCTGTTGCTATTGAAAATGATTTCTAATGATTGTTTTATAAAAAGTTTTAAATTTTCCTCTATTTCGCTCCTTTTACCTATATTATGATGCTAAGGGCTTGTATGAGAACTCTTCGGGGTCGAGTACACCATGTTACATCTATCGGGTACTCTTTGCTCGTGATAGGAGCCATCTTGATACTAGAGTGATAACTATTATTGTAAGCAAAATCTAAGAGAGGTAAGTGATCATCCCAATTACCTTTGAAATCGATAACAAAAGCTCTCGACATATCTTCTAAAGTCTAAATCGTATGCTCTGCTTGACCATCAATCTGGGATAGAAAGCAGTACTCAAATTTACCTGTGAATCCAAACCCTTCTAGAAAGACTTCAAAAATTGTGTGATGCATTGTGCACCTCAATCTGAAATTATCAACACTAGAACTCCATGAAGTCTGATTATAACTTGAATATATAATCTAGCATAATATTATGTTGAGAAGATGGTCTTTACTGACAATAAATATGTTGATTTAGCCATCCAATCTACCATCACCCAAATCAAATCATGCTGCCCACGAGACCACGACAAACTAGTAATGAAATCCATATTGATCATCTCCTCCTTCCATTCTGGAAGATATATGTTCTAAGCAATACCACCGGGCATTTGGTACTCTACCTTGAATTGTTGGCAATTCGGGCACTTAGCAACAAACTATATAGTACACCTCTTCATACTACTCCACTAATAGACTTCTCTAAAGTCACGATACATCCTTGTGGAACCGGGATGGATGGAACATCTGGAGCTACGTGCTTCCTCCATGATCGTCACTTGGAGCTCATCCACCTTGGTACACACAATCTGTCTTGATACCTCAATACACCATCTCCCCTGAGTTCAAAAGCCATCACTCTTTGCTAATGAACATTTTCTTTCAGTTCAAGCAACACAGGGTCTTGGTCTTGTTTTTCCTTTACTTCAGACACTAGTGATGAATCAACTCCATTCATCATCACTAATCCACATTTATTGGAAGTCAACAACAGGACTTCCAATCGGCAAATCGGTGCACATCTCTAGCTAATTCTTTCTTGTCTTCCTCAAAATGGGCAGTACTACCCATATATAACCTGCTCAAAGAATCATTAACAACATTAGACTTACCTGAGTGATAGAGAATACTCATGTCATAATCTTTACGTAACTCTAACCACCTCATCTATCTTAGATTAAGATCTTTCTTACTAAATACATACTGAAGACTCTTTTGATTGGTGAATGCATCTACATCAACACCATAGAGATAGTGAAGCCATATTTTCAAAGCAAACACTACAACAACCAACTCTAGATCATGGGTTGGGTAAATCTTCTCGTGAATTTTAAGTTCTTCAAGAATTTTTGAATTCATTCTTCAAATTAAAACCCCTCAAAAGTTCTTTTCTCTAAAAGTCCTCTCAAGCTCAAGGAAGAAGAAGATGTGGGCAACTAGGGTTTTGAATTGAAGGTTTCTTCCATCAAATTTTCGTGGGTTTTCTCAATAGTAAGGTATGGTGTCTCTTTATCTAAAGCTAGTTTTAGCTTTAGAGCCAATTTCAAAGGGTTTTGAAATTCTCAAAAGTTATGAAAAACTTCTATTTCTTACTCTACTGAAGGGTTCTTGCATTAAATGGTTTTAAATGATGGATTGTGATATTGTTGCTATTAAATTGATATTTTCAAGTGAAAAATCTCATGAACCCATGATTTCACAAATTTCTATATTTGACTTACGAAATGGGTTTGTTCATAATGATTGGGTATTGATGAATTTATGCTTAAAATAGATTGTATTGTTGATGTTTATGATTTTCTATATCTATTGATTAATGTTGAGGATGACTTTGGAGGATGGTAGGTTGGCTTAATCTCATATTATTGACATAATTGTTCTTGCTTGGTTTCATCCACTTATGGTGGAGGTGTTTAATTGTGGATTGTATTATGAATATGACCTTGACGGCATTATCTATTGAATTATAGTGTTATCAAGTTATGAAGTGTTATTGTACTATGTGAAGGTATTCTTATGGTTATAAGGTGATCTTGTACAAAGTGTTATTGTAGTGTAATTGAAAGTATGTTCTCTTTAAATGTTCATATGTGATGATTGTTGGACTATGAAGAGTCCCTATATTGTAATCTTGTGACTTGCTTGGTAGACTTAGATGTCCCTTCTTGTTACTTGAAAGCTCTTTGAATGAATGAATGTCTAGGATTGGTAGACCTAAGCATGGTGCCCTTTCTATGAATGATAAAAGAGGACTTCTAGATTATATCTTGAATAGGCTAGACCTAGCATGGTACCCTTTCCATGAGTAAGTCTAGACTCCTAAATGTGAATGTTAAAATTTGAAGTGGTGAACCCTAGGGGTAATGACCTTCTTCTTGTGTGAAATGATAAACTTAGAGATGGTGGATCAGAATGATAACAAATTCTCTCTAAGAAAGTCAATGAGCTATCCTTGAATGGACCTTGATCGGCTAGAACTAAGAAATGGAGCCCTTCTTAGTAGAAGTACTATGAGTTTGCCGAACTTAGAAATGGGGTCCACTCTAGTACATACATGTGAATGAATTACTCTATGGGAACTAAGGCTAAGCATCGAGTGGATGTGGTTAGGATGGTGGCCCTACTTAAGTATGAGACTATGGCACAATGAACATCCTTGGACATCCCCTAAACCATGTGCCTACATGGGTTGCTTATTAGTTCTACCTTTGGCAAGTAGAACACCTTCCACGGAGTAGGGTTGACTCTGGATTCCATGCCTAGCTAGTATGGTCTATGTCGGTTAATGCTTATTCCCATTATGTGGGATGTGCACTCTAGTTATTGGATAGTTACTACAAAGTGTAGGTGGTAGTATGGGATGCTATCTACACATTGCACGAGTAGGCCTAGAAGATGCTAAAATGAGTTCCCTAAGTCTAAATGGCTATTATGTGAAAGTCCCCTGAATGCTTAAATGTCTCCTAAGTGGTTCATTAAATAATTTTTGACTTAGCATGTTATATTGTAATGGTACATTCGTTATATATGGTAACCCTTAGGAACACTTAGGTGTATATAAAGAGATTGTATGGGTGGTCACTTCATGTTTCACTTAAGTGTGGCTTTGGGTAACTTGAGATAGAGGTTATTAAATGATGTAAAGGCTTACTTGTCGCTTATGTTCATGTATTGTACATTGATACTAGTTGAGTTTGTCTATTATGTGGGTATTGTCTTATAAGTGGATGATGACGTGAAATGTGTCTCTTATAATTGTGATATAAAGGTTTTATTAAAAATGGCATGAAAGCATATAGCTCAAATAAATATCTGTTTTAGTATGTTTTTGCATGGTCATCATATTCAGTACCTAATTGTGCTAATCCCATAGTTTGCTCTATTTTCTACAAGTGTAGGTTCCGGCAATTGAGCGGGTTCTATAGTAAGCTTGAGATTTGAAGTTCTTCCTAGATCTTGTGGTATGTCCTCATATAGCGAGGACAAGACTTTTCTATTCTAGTGTTATGATAAGGTTCTTGTAATAGACTTATTAGACTTCTTTTGATTGTAAAGGGTCGTGCCCCTAGTATGTTTTCAGGTATATCTAAGATGGCTAAGAGACTTAGTATTCCGCTTGTGTACTTTTGAAAGCTGTTTCAAAAAAATATAATATGACCTTTGAGTCTTATGGATTTTGTTTTAAATAGTTCTTAATTCCGCACTATTTTACATATCTAATGTGATGAATACTAAGAGCTTGTATAAGACCTCCGAGAGGTCGAGTACGCATGTTATGACTTGGGGGTGCTCTCGGGTCGGGACGTAACCATTGCGGAACGACATTCATTGACCACTAATTCAGACACTCCCATCACAAACTTATTCATCTTGGCCCTTGAATCTCCTACTATCGTAAGAGCATATTTGGATAGTTGGGTGAAATTAAGGGAGTACTCCTTCACACTCTTACCCCCTTGCTTAAGATTTATAAATTCTTGCATTTTTAGTTCCCTCAAATCTAAGGGAAAGAACCTATCAAGAAATTCCCTTTTGAACTCTTCCCACTCTATTGGGCCCTTTCCTATAGGTCTACTATGTTTCTATTGCTCTTGCCAAATTTGTGCTACATCTCTCAATTGGTAAGCGGCTAGATCGGCTTTCTCTACTGAAGTCAATCCCATGATGGCAAGCACCTTATACACCTCATCTACAAAACCTTGAGGATCTTCCTCCACTTTGGAGCCATAGAACTCTGGAGGGTTCATCCTCAAAAACTCTCTCACCATAGATGTAGCAATCCCCCTTATTGGGTTTGCCGGAGCCACCACCTCTCTATTGGCTTGCGCGGTCAAGGCTTGAGCAAATAACTGCATAAAAGCCCTAAATTCCGCAAGAGTGGCATTCCAAATTGCAGGGTCATTTGGAACTTGAAGCGGATCTTGTTGAGGGTCTTGGTTTGGAACTTGAAGAAGAACCTCTTGCTCCCCATCACCTTCCTCAACTCTCCTAGCATTAGCCCTAGTATTAACCATAACCTGAAAAATCATAGGCAAATATTAAAAGAAGGACCTACTAGATCTAAACTGCTATGGCACGACTAAGAGAATGAAGAAGTGAGATTTCCTAAATATCCAATAGCCTCTTATTCATAAAATGTGGTGCGCTTAACATTTATGAACAAGACTCTACAAGATGTGGTTTGAGACAATCCTAAAACCATTCTAAACCTTTTGCTTTAATTACCAAGTTTGTCACAACCCATACGTAACATGGCGTAGTTCACCCCGAAGGGGTCTCATACAAACCCTTAGCATAATCATAACATAACATATTTGAAAAGTACGGGAAAAGTTACAACTTTCTTTAGAACGAATCAATTGAAAACATTTTCATAAGCAAACGGAAGTCATTACTAACTCTCTGTCTCAAACCATTCTAAACCTTTTGCTTTAATTACCAAGTTTGTAACAACCCATACGTAACATGGCGTACTTGACCCTAAAGGGGTCTCATACAAACCCTTAGCATAATCATAACATAACATATTTGAAAAGTACGGGAAAAGTTACAACTTTCTTTAGAACGAATCAATTGAAAACATTTTCATAAGCAAACGGAAGTCATTACTAACTCTCTGTCTCAAACCATTCTAAACCTTTTGCTTTAATTACCAAGTTTGTAACAACCCATACGTAACATGGCGTACTTGACCCTAAAGGGGTCTCATACAAACCCTTAGCATAATCATAACATAACATATTTGAAAAGTACGGGAAAAGTTACAACTTTCTTTAGAACGAATCAATTGAAAACATTTTCATAAGCAAACGGAAGTCATTACTAACTCTCTGTCTCAAACCATTCTAAACCTTTTGCTTTAATTACCAAGTTTGTAACAACCCATACGTAACATGGCGTACTTGACCCTAAAGGGGTCTCATACAAACCCTTAGCATAATCATAACATAACATATTTGAAAAGTACGGGAAAAGTTACAACTTTCTTTAGAACGAATCAATTGAAAAC